>RDPX01000069.1:1453019-1485519 GCA_003991215.1 Morbakka virulenta | reverse complement strand
AATAGTAAAAGGAATAAGAGAAGAAGAAGAACTAGCAGAACTATTAATCTCATTACATATAGCATTACTGCTGATAATTGAGATGGCAACGATACGAAACTGAAATACTGAAGATTTAAAAGAATATTAAGAAAATCAAAGGGTCGCCCTGGTCTATACCAAACCAATATACTGCAACAAGACTATCAATGCGTAGATATTTGAATATGAATGCGTAGTAAACGTTTATGTTGATCGAAACGACTAAGATGGCTTTTCTAAAAACTTAAATCTATTAAACAAAATTTCGTGATTTCTGTTAGCTGTTTGTTTATATCATTGAATGTACAAAATGTCAGCGTACGTGATCGGCTTAAAGCGAATTCAAAAAAATTCTTATATAATCAAGTTATCGGATATCTAATTTATCAAGGTTGCATACGCCTTAAACATTTAAGCTGACAGTAAGCGGCATGAGATTTTCAAACAATCCAATAATAAGTCCAAATTTTCACTGAGGTTTCTCAAGAATAGTTAAATCATGATTTCATTTATGCCAAATGCATTTCTTTCTTCTTTTTCAATAAAAATGAATAAGATATGCCCAGATCACTACTCATTTAGCTATCAATAGTTCTAAACTAATTACATTTTTCCTTCTTTTGATGAACTCTATATTTAAGCCCAGAAAAAAATGAACACATGAATTTTTGTGGCATTTAATTTTAAACTGTTATTGTACAGAGATATCTTAGTACTTGTATTAAATTTATATAATTTTGGTTGACGTTGTTCCTTTCACTATCAAATCATGGAAAGTTAAATGACCTCCTTTGCTGATTACGTCATATTTCTTATTTCATGATACACTTCAGGAAAGCAACTATTAAAGGGAAAAACTTGAAATCTTAGGAAGTTTCGGAAAAATACTTTTGTCCAAGTTCATTTGCTGTTTTTCTTCAATATAACTAGCTATTTCATGTGAGAGTTCAAACGTATTTACGAATAATACATTTCCAATAGGGAATTTTTAATATTCTGATACAAAGTTTTTAAAAGATTTTTAGTCATCTAGAGATTTTGAGTTTCTTGTTGTAACATGGACGACTAAATAATTGATAGAATTAAATGAAAGGTGATATTCTTGGATAAATAAAACATTGAAATCTATATTTCTTAGTCAAGTTTTACACTTAAAGGAAAAACTAATTTAACTCCTCCTGCAGCACCACTCTTTATATTTGCGGTAAAAAAATCAGTGTAATTGTTGCTATAAATTCAGTAAATCAAACTCTAAATTTCATGTTAGCATACAATAAAAGCACTTAATTTAATGCAATCCAACTGAGCTGTCTAATTTAGTCTATTATGACACCAACGTGTAAACTGTGGGAGGAAATTAAGTTCATCATTAAACTTTTTAATTAAGCATAACAGCAAAGGCAAATATTTCTAAAACTAATCAGTGTTGGTCACTACATTTTTGGTTTTTTTTAATGGTTTCGTTGTCGTTTTCTAAAAAGACATTCTTTGGTCTCTGTACTGTTTTGTTTTGCCACCTTTTTCAATGTCCTACTGATAGACAACAGACAATTTCCTGAATTCTGCACTTTAAAAAGGAAGTGATTTCAAAGAATTACATAAAAATAATAACAATTTACCAAAAAGAGTACAACACACTGTTCTCCAGATAACGTTACCTTCTACTAATGATTTGTTTATGAATCAAAACAATTGCTTTAGTTATAATATTATTGAAATATATTATTCTATTAGAACTATACGATAATATATCTGCAGATGAATTTAAACAATTTCTTACCTGTGTCAGTTTTATGTTGTACGATTTTCCCGAACTGAAACTGTCCCCGCAAAAGACTTTATTTTTGCTAATTCATAAGACTCGTCACTAAACAAAAGAGGATCAATATGATTTCAGACGCTTTAAATGAGAGCGATAATCCACGTGACGGGTAGCAGGTGATAGAGTCCCAAACGCCAATGGCAAGCGTAAGACTTATATTAACAAATGTAGCCCTTTAAATCTCAGGAAACTCTCTCATTCGTCTTTTATTTTTAACTAGTTAAAAGCAAAGAAATACTTTGGATGACAGTTTAAATATTTCGATTCAAACGATTCGACTCTCGTAGCTTTTTATAGAAGAAATTACATTAGTCTCTGGCTTTTGTGCCGGAATTCGAGATAGTGTATGGATTTAGTGGCTTGAGAGGAAAGTATCACGAAGGTCAGCTTTTGTTCATTAATATATGTACGGTAGAGATTATTAGGACGACTAATTTTATCATGGGCAACAATTCTTTGGAATAGAGTAAAATGGCAAAGAAAAATAAGGTGTTTTTGTTGTTGTTTCTTTCAAACAATAAATATCCTCAGTTGTCATCAAAATATGCAATGCTACCGAATACAAAGAGAATAGCTCGAGTTATCTACGAACAGTATCAGTGAAATTAAGAACACCTGCATGACACTTTTGATGTTCTCCATTTTATGAAAAGTAGAGCCTGTCACATAATTCAGAGTTGTCCTAAAGTCTACAAATCAATTATTCTTTACTCCATTACTTAGCAAGTTAGAAAAAATATATATCCATTTTTCCCAAACCTGTGTTTATGTCAAGTAAAGCTCAAGGTACTTTCCTAAGCTCAAGGATACTCCACGAGATCATGCAATTGTATGAAGGAATTAACTTTTACTCTACCATTTTGGCAGAAAAAATTATGAACAACAAAATCTCTCTTCCAATATATCCATGTAATTGCAAACAAAATTTAAAGCTAGACATACCAGATGAAAATCTGATAACTATTCTATGATTACGATCGGCGTTTTAGTCGAAAAAAAAGAAGAAAAAGTGGATAGCTTAAATTAATCCCTGCTTTATCTTTGCCATAAACTTTAGATAAGTTATTCAATCTGTTCCCTTATTCAAGCAAGCGATACAACGGAAATTTTTTGTTGGTAGTGTATAAAGGCAAACTAAATATTAAAGTACAGGGAATTATTATATATCAGAATCTTTGTAAGATTGGTAACAATCAATTTGAGAGCAGAACCTTGAAATTCCAGCAGCTGCTACTTCGATGAGATTTGAAATTTATTTCAAAACATGCGGTGGTTACACTTTTAACCTGGATGGAAATCTAGGTTTAATAGACTATGACTAAAGAACAACATGAAATTTCGTCTAAAGTCATAAAGCTACATTTTCAACTTTATTTGTCATTTTCAACTTTATTTGTTGTTGAAAGTTAAATATGCATAATGATCGCCTGTTATTATAGTAATATTTAGTATTTTATAGATCGAATTCATATTTCAAATGAAAATGAATAATGGAGATGGTAGGTTTTTTTCCCACATAGTTCACAAGCGTTCTTTATTTCTCTCTCTCTCTGGTGGTCGATCTGTCTGCATTTCTCTTTGTGTGTAGTTGTGTGTTTGTGTATGAATGTCTTTCTCCCTCTCTCTCCCTCTCTCTCTCTCTCTCTCTCTTTTCCTCACTTTCTCCCTCTTTCTCTTTCTTTCTCTCTTTCTTCATTCCTCTTTTTCTCTCTCTTTCTCCCTTTCCCTCTCTTCCTCTCTCTCTCTTAGTAGTAGTAGTACTACTACTTCTACTACTAAGATACATTTATAAACATGAGATTCAAAATGGTGAATCTCTTATGTTTATAAAAGCAGCTGTCACGTATAACGGTAGTTTGCATTTATCTAGTTCTATAGAACTTCCAACTGCAAAACGTTTATGATAAACATTTAGAGCAAACACCTGTAACCAAATNGTTTTTTTCCCACATAGTTCACAAGCGTTCTTTATTTCTCTCTCTCTCTGGTGGTCGATCTGTCTGCATTTCTCTTTGTGTGTAGTTGTGTGTTTGTGTATGAATGTCTTTCTCCCTCTCTCTCCCTCTCTCTCTCTCTCTCTCTCTTTTCCTCACTTTCTCCCTCTTTCTCTTTCTTTCTCTCTTTCTTCATTCCTCTTTTTCTCTCTCTTTCTCCCTTTCCCTCTCTTCCTCTCTCTCTCTTAGTAGTAGTAGTACTACTACTTCTACTACTAAGATACATTTATAAACATGAGATTCAAAATGGTGAATCTCTTATGTTTATAAAAGCAGCTGTCACGTATAACGGTAGTTTGCATTTATCTAGTTCTATAGAACTTCCAACTGCAAAACGTTTATGATAAACATTTAGAGCAAACACCTGTAACCAAATTTATTCCTGAAGGTTTTTTAATCAATATTCGAAGGCTTTGTTGGGGGCGTTAACAAACCTTTCCTTTGATGTACAGACAAGCTTCTTCTATAATTTTAAAAATTCTTTACACTTTCTTTATGCCTTTTTGATTAGATTTACGCAAACTGCAACCGTTAAATCAATACCTTATTCAAGGTCATCCTGTTTTGACATATAGTCCCTTTCTTTGCCTTGTAATTTCAAGACACTACTACAATGTAATACAAATCGTCAAGTTTTGAATTTAAAACACAGAGACTACATCAGTTCTTTCTTTTGGAAATTTCCTTTCAAATAACTGGATTGTTATGGTAGTACTTTCAAAATTCCGAACTTTTGTGAGAAGATGGACAAATGTACACAATCACAGATTTTAACATGTAGCAGGCAGACTGAAAAGAGTAGTAAAATGTATCTCTAGCAAGTGGTGTGATTCTTATACATTTCCATACCTTCTTTCTAAAAGAAACACTTCCACTTTTGCACGTTCTGAACAAATGCGATATAAACATTTCGATGTAAAAGGGGAAGTCTTACTAAAACAAATAGAAAGTAGTTCAGTAAAAATATTTTTTTGCTAAGAGTACTATTTTTAGCTTAGAAATGTGTAAGAGGTTTTGAAAGACGGTTTTTTGAGGCACAAGCAATTTTTTCTTTAACTACCAAATGATAACACTCCTGACTTAACCAAATCATGAACACAAGAAAATTCAATATTAGTAACAACAATGAAAAAATTATACAGAACCCGTAATTGTTTAATATCTGTGTTTGACCTTACAATTTCCTGAACTGAAAAAATATCACGTTTTGTTAAGTGTTATTAAGCGTTTCGTTTGGAAACCCCTGATTTTGTATTTGCGATTGTCAGATCATTTTCGTAAAATTTACTCAGAATCACTCAGCATGCTGAGACTGGTTAAATTTTTCAAACATTTCGTTATATTGCAAATAAGAAGAGTTGGCTGTCATTTATATTTCTAATTGTGGAAACTATCCTCAGAGCCATCATCCTCATTAAGTCACAAATTTTGAGCCAATAAAACCTTAGTTACCCATCATTATATCCAAAATCTTAATTTACTTTTTCAGTCAATTTATTGTTAGGATTTATATTAGTTTTTAATGGGGTTTTTTTCCAGTAAAAATTCAAACTAAAGGATGCAACGGTATAACTTTAACATTCTTATATAATTTACTTTATTTGTTTGACGTGAGCAACTGATCTCTTAGAAATGTAAAAAGTTTATCGGACAAGTGAATAAAAATGAATGCGTCTTTGAACAAGCACAACATTGATGTTTTTATTTGTAACCACAGGGTATCGGTAGGAGATAATCCACAATTTATTAAAAGCTTTTATTCAGTATGCAAACATAATTTAAAGAACTGACAAAAAGCACAAAGTTAAGATTATACTTAATCTTCAAAAAATAAATAAAAACATATTTTAATCTAAACCTGATCTTTTTTGCTTTCAAAGCGCAATGAATTTATAAATATTTTGGTTGATTAATCTAGCAAATGTTAACTATGATTAATATTGCCAATCTGGTCAAAACATACAGTGTCTGTCCGGACTACAATTAATAAATTTCTGTCTGATACTTAAGGAGGCTATCCGTAAATTAAAAACTTTGGTTAAAAACACATGCATACTTAATAGCAGTGACATTATTCTCACTAACGAGTAACTGCTGTTGTAAAGCAAAATTCCTTAGTAAAAATGATCAATTTCTTCAAAGCAAAGCCCAAACTATTGCTATTCCTAATGTACACTGTGTTTAACATG
The DNA here is from genome assembly GCA_003991215.1 of Morbakka virulenta. NCBI lineage: Eukaryota > Metazoa > Cnidaria > Cubozoa > Carybdeida > Carukiidae > Morbakka > Morbakka virulenta. The sequence continues at coordinate 1,479,493 of RDPX01000069.1, read as the reverse complement.
CTATCTCCTCTAGTTTATTGTTTTAAAAAAGGAATTCTCGCATGATATCGTATATGCTCTCACCTTTACATATGGTCTCTTGTTTCCATGCCCTTTTGTTGGCTCATAGTTGTTATGCTGTTCAGGTAAGTAAATCTAAGGTGGGCTGGTAGGAGATTAAAGGTGCTGTTTTCTTGAACAGAGGATTTTGTTGTCGTAACAACAAAATTCTAACCAATCACATTGTAATTGATACAATATAAACAATTACCTGGTCGATGGACAGTGCGGTATAGCAACCACCCCCCATGCCCCTTCCTTAATGTGTTATCTCTTTTTACAACTAACCAGATAAGGTTTATATTTGATTTGAAGGTGAAAACGTGGTATCGAAAAACCATATGAAAACCTTCATAAGCATTAGATGCTCTGCACAAACTTTCCTATCAAAATAGGTATGGCAAGAAATTGATAAAGGTGGCAACAACACAAAACCTGATTGGATGATTACAAAATACACACACACACACACACATTTTTAAACATTGACAGCTATGTTTACATGTTCCTGTTTGCATCAAATTATTAGCTACACTGAACTCTGAACAATTTCTTAACCGATGAGATGAATTAAGTGTCGCAATGAGAATCGATGTACCTTGATGAATTAAAAGAGCAACGATTAGCCTCTTGAGTTGATTGTTGATTGTTGATTGTTGCGATATGATTAGGAAATACAAACATGGCAGTAAATAGTAAAAAGGCATGGAAAACCATAAAAAGCTAGGTGGGGACAACACCACCCCTCCGGCACAGTGCTCTGTTACACCAAATCAAGTGGCCAGCCAACTAATAGCCAATGGCCGCAGAAAGGAGAGGAGAAGAAAGACTGGAGTGTACCTCTCAATCAAACTGCCGTATCAAGATCAAACTCTACCCTACCTAACACGACCTTTCTCAAAAGCAGAGCTTGGCCAAGGCATCAAACAATCAAAGCCTAACAAAGCGGCAGGGACTGATGACTTCCTGACAGAATTTCTCAAAATTCTTGGTCGAATTGCCTCTAACTGGCCACTGCTCATGTTCAATGATTGCCTCAGCTCCCAACAAATTCAGTCAATCTGGAGGAGAGCTAAGGTTGTAGCAATACTAAAGCCAGGAAAGAACGCCGATGAACTCAAAAGCTATCGACCTATCTCTCTTCTCTGCATCAGCTACAAACTGTTCAAGAGACTGCTGTTGACTCGAATCAGCTCACCAGTAGAACAGCAGTTGACACCTGGCCAAGCAGGCTTCCGACCAGGAAAGTCATGTGGCACCCAGCTGCTAAAGCTCACTCAATATATAGAAGACGGTTTCCAGAACAAGCTCATGACCGGAGCCGCCTTTGTTGATCTAAGCGCTGCTTATGATACCGTCCAACACCGAATAATGATTGCCAAACTATACAACTTCACTCAAGATTCAAAGTTTTGCGAGATCATCCGCACCCTTCTTTCAAACCGCCGTTTCTATGTTGTACTGAACGATAGGAGAAGCCGCTGGTTAAGTCTTAGAAATGGGCTCCTTCAAGGAAGTGTACTGGTACCTACACTGTTTAATGTGTAGACAAATGATCAACCCATGCCCGTTTCCTGTAGTAGATTCATATACGCTGACGATTTGTGCATCACCACACAGAAGTCGAGAGCACCATTGAACAGGCTCTAACAGAAATGTCAATCTACTACGGAGAGAATCACCTGAAGCCCAACCCCACAAAGACTCAGCTATGCAGCTTTCACCTCAAGAATAGAGAAGCCCACCGCAATCTCAAAGTGACGTGGGAAGGAAACATTATCCGGAATAACCCCAATCCTGTATACCTCGGAGTGACATTGGACCGAACTCTATCCTTCAAGGAGCATATCACCAAGCTCAGAGGCAAAGTGGCAAGTAATAACAATCTGCTTCGAAAGCTTGTCAATAGCAGGTGGGGTGCGGACCCTTAGACCGTTCGAACCAATGCGCTGGTCCTATGTTTCTCAGCTGCAGAATATGCCAGCTCCACATGGTGCAGATCTAGTAATGCCCGCAAACTAGATCCTATGCTGAATGATACCTGCAGAACAGTGGCCGGCTGCTTGAAACCAACATCCATAGCATGCGTCTATGCTCTGGCTGGAATTGCACCGCCTAGTATCCGCCGAGAGGTCATAAGCCACAATGAATGATTGAAGCAAGACAACGACGAAAGGCATTCTCTCTACCAGTACCAACTGACCAGAAAGCGTCTACCATCAAGAAACAGCTTCATGGATTCCACAGAGCCCCTAGCAGTCTCCATGGATGCTGCCATTGAAGAGAAATGGCTAGAGTCCTGGCACGAAAACAGCATGGTTGCTGTATGGCTCACCAGAGGCATTATACCAACACAGGAGNAGATGGGGTGCGGACCCCAAGACCGTTCGAACCACTGCTCTCGGCCTATGTTTCTCAGCTGCGGAATATGCCACCTCCACATGGTGCAGATCTAGTCATGCCCGCAAACTAGATCCCATGCTGAATGACACTTGCAGAACAGTGGCCGGCTGCTTGAAACCAACACCCATGGCATGCGTCTATGCTCTGGCTGAAATCGCACCACCTACTATCCGCCGAGAGGTCATAAGCCACAATGAACGATTAAAGCAAGGCAACGACGAAAGACATCCTGTCTACCAGTACCAACCGACCAGAGAAAGCGTCTACCATCAAGAAACAGCTTCATGGATTCCACAGAGCCCCTAGCAGTCTCCATGGATGCTGCCATTGAAGAGAAATGGCTAGAGTCCTGGCACGAAAACAGCATGGTTCCTGTATGGCTCACCAGAGGCATTATACCAACACAGGAGCTTGCGTCAGGCAACCATCTCGACTGGCCAACCTGGCAGACGCTGAACCGCCTGAGACCGGGTCAAGGTAGATTCAAGGTCCCTCTGAAGGTCTTGGGCATGTGCAACTCAAGCACATTTGACTGCGGAAGCGAACAGTCAATGAGCCACCTGCTGACTTGCGCCCTGGCACCCGGCTGTACAGAGGACGACCTTGCTAAACCAACCGAAGAGGCTATAGCGACCACCAAGTTCTGGAGCGGGACTATATGATTGGAGCGAGATACGACGACGAAGAAGAAGCTCATTGAGTGTTATGGAACACATTAGCAATGTATATAATTTCATGTTATGTATTCATCCAGTTTGTGCCTGATGATGGTAATATATGTGGAACTTTTAGTTGCACAGATAATGTAGTTTTCTTTGCAAGTTCAAGTTTTCTTATACATATATACATATATATATATACATATATGAGAGATTATTTGCAAATTTAGTTGGGTATTTCTTTCGTAAAGAGTTCAATTATTGTATCGTGCAACTGTATAGTAATCAAGTACATTTCCTGTTGCTCGATAAAATAAAACAACATGTGCCTACTGTTTTTAGAGATAAACGTAGTGTTATTTGAGTTCAGCCATAAAGAAATTGTAAGAGTGTACCCGAAATTGTTAATTGTGATTCGGTTTTAGCACAGGACCTACTGATGAACCACAAATGCAATGAAAATTTTGAGCCAAAATAGTTATCGATAGGAAAAAGTTATTGACAGAACCAGGGTTAATCTTCCATTTAAGAGCATTAGGGGGCATTTTTCTTTTAACCTTCTTCACCTCCTCATTTTCGAAAAAAAAAGAATAGATATATAGCCTTCAATGATTTTAGAATTTTTTTCACAAAATGTGGCTGGTTTTCTCGACGCTCTCTTTTTGTAGTTATGAAAGCTGACATGACTTGTTTCTTTTTGTTTTGGTGCTTTGGTCCAGTAGAGTGTCAACGAAAAAGTTTTCGACAATATTTAAAGTGATTTTAATTGCAATATTCAAGTTCTGTTCCACGAATCGTGTAATGTTTAGATCTTGCTTTCACTGGAACTACTCTTAAAGTGTACAAACATGTTAATAAATTAATAATACTCACAAAAACTTGCACTGTAATGCAACTCCAACAGACACTAGTTCATAATATTAAGTACTATTTTACAATGGAACATTTAGATTCTGCTAGAACTAAGTGGTATCCAGTTGGGAGGTTATTTAATAAGAATCGTTTAGTTAAAGTTGGTTATCTAATATCTAAGTGCATTATAGGTGACAGTTACCTATTCTGTTACTTTGTTTAACTACAGTATTTTATTCGTACGGCCAAAAACCGACAATTCGATATTTCTGTTACATTAAGCTAGGTATCTTTTAAGTCCCAGTTCCCCCTAACAAATAGATAAGGTGTTATTTTGGTGTTAATACACGAAAGGCTAAGACTGTTTGTGTTTATCTATCTGATCTTCATCCCAACACAACCAATACCTGATACTCCCAAAGATGATGGAATTATATAAACTGAATAAATCGGGTAATAACACAACCTGTTTTCCTACTGTCTTGATTTCCATTTCTAGTGATAAGTCTTCCATCTCTTATAACTATCTTGGCTCTAGTCTAAATTTTTAATTAATTTTTAGGCTACAATGCCTTTCCGTGTACTTCTCTCTTACCTTTATCAGATATTAGCCTTTTTTTTTTCATTTTCCATCTATTTCTAAGTAGAACCCTACTAAATTACCATTCACTATCAGTTACCTCTCAATAACTGGCAGCTCACATTGGTTGGCCCGTTTACAACAAGTAAATAATCTTCCTGTAACACAGGTGGCCAAGTATCAAAGGTTTATACCTAATGCAATTTATAGTTATTAAGATTTCTTTGGCATATTAACAGATGAGTTAATTTAGGTTACTAGGTACAAATAGCATACGATATATATTATCATGCACTCTAACTGTAGTTCTCAAACCAAATGTTTCTAAAGCCCTTGTCGTTTTTCTTGTTGGTCCAGCATTTACTAGAGATTTATGAAGTTTACAGGAATTTATGTTTCATACTTTTATAAGGTCGTTTCCCTGTTTTAAATTTTTGATGGGTTATTCCCATTAACAAGGTACAACTCTTTTACATTGTCTTCCACTCTAGATGTTATGTCATTCAAGTAGAAAGTGACTTTGGCATTCTAATAAGTAATACAATCTTGGAAAATAGTCAATATAAGCATCAAGGGATAAAAAGTTGGAAAATGATGTTAAATATATAAATATATTACAAATACGAGACAGGACGAAAATGTAAAGTTATGTAGCTTATGTTAGCAAATTTATACAAAGGGAACATTAGAGATTTCCATTTTATTTCTCCTCATTACTAAATACCTGGTTTAGTCAAACAACTGAATAAAAGTACTAGGACCTAAACACATGCTCTAGGACTAGAATAAATTGCAATATATGCTTGTCCAAATCGACATAACCTCCCAGTAATTTTTTAAGAGATACAAATCCTGTTTTTTCCACAGACGTACCATTTTCTGTAAACTGTTGATTTGTTTTTCGTACAAAGTACTCTTATTTTTAATTCCATCTGTCTTAAAGAACAGTGGATGAAGGTTATAGGCTGTTCACTTATGGAATATAAGTTTTATTTTATCATAACTAACTCCAGCAGAATTCGTCTTTAACACATTCTAAGAATAGGTAACAAACACCTCGTCAGCTATTAGGTAATGGATTGTCATAACTAATTGATCAGCAGCTGCTCTTTTTTATTTCAACATTTGATCCTAAATGTTTCTTATGTTTATTAGCATAAAAATACCTTTTGCACTTTATCAAAATAAAAAACGTATTTTCTATTCATTTCTGTTTTTACTTACTCTGAGGACAGTAAGGATGACTAGAGGCACCGAGCTACAAGCAGAAGGGTTTCAAATAAGAACTCTTCTTCGTTTACACATGGTAAACTTTAGTAAATATGTGAACCGTCTATACATTACTACCACAAAGCACTGACCAAAGTAACCCGAGGATTCTTTTCGATTGATATTACCATTAAAAATAAAAATGATACAACCATCAATAATGAAAACAATAATAATAATAATAATAATAATAATAATAATAATAACAATAATAATAATAATGATAAAAATAAATAATAATACAACTAAAACAAGCGAAAAGCAACTTTTTGTATGTACTGTACTTGTCTTACAACTGCAGAACTGTGTCTTGTATTATCTGGTTTGAAAGATATAACGCTGTGTATAAAAATTGTGCAAAGTTTTTTCAAGACATATTTTTTACCGGTAAACGGTAACTCAGCTATTATACACTATTGCCCTAAATTACCGTTGACATGTAACTGGAAAAAACCCTCTAACTTTCAGAAATTTCATCCAATATGAAAATGTATACTGACAACCTGTATATTATCTTATAGCTATATATAGACCCAGACTTAAAATACAATACTTCCAAATAATTTTCTTTTTGCTTTTTTTTTGAGAAAGAAAGAAGGCTGATAAAAAGTTGGAAAATAGAAAATAGTTAATTTCCCTACTGAAATTTGGTGCGTCTCTTTTCGGAAATTTCTACATTACTTAGGTAGGGCTTGAAGAATTGATCTGTAATACTTGAGTAGCATCAATGTTAGATGCAAAATACTTGCAAGGATTTTATACGAATATTTCATTTAATTTATAATCGCCAAGTAATTAGCAATTTTAATAAGGAAGTGAACAGTGATAATAAAATAGCAATTTATCTCATATTTTGTAGTTATGTTTGGTCTAAATTAGGAATTCATTGTTACTCATAATGACTTCAGAATAACGTGAGAATCATGTAATCATCAACAACAGTAATAATCTTTAATATCAGTCGGTATTGATATGAACTTTTGTGTCTTTACTGCTGATGCCACAACGAAGCACAAAAAGTGTTTCGTTGTTGGGTAACGAACAGAGATATGGATAACGAGCGATCTTGAAAGCGTACAATGTATCCTGTCAAGTTTTGAAACGGAAGCGATTGTGTTAGCTGTGACGAAATAAGACCGACCTAAAATCAAAGGATGTAAGCAAGTAATTTTGGAAATCAGGTCACAAAAACCATTAATGAAAAAACAAGACAGTACCCTCTTATGCTTTTAGTATTCATTAAACCATGTATATCGTGCAAATCACTTGATTGTCATTAGCATTGTTACGGAAACTATTGTTCGTAATTTAGATACAAATTAGAAGTTTTTTTAGTAAGTTTGGGAAATATATTGTTTCTCTTGAAATATGTTAATAGCAGTTACAGTCAATGACTGTTATAATTAAATCGTTTTCTTTGAATCCACACACTTGATATGACTGCAGTTATTTTTGTAATTCATTATGGGAACCAAAGACATTACTTGAAGTACTACCCTACCAAAATTGGGTGTTTGGAATGCGCCTTAAAAAGATTGATAACACTGAAAGTATGTGATTTGTTTTTAGCTCTACAGGTTAAAGAGGTGACTTCAATATTAGTTGGGTCAATAACCACACTGAAGCAGCGGGATGACAACGTTTTATTAATGTTAATAATAAAAAATAGTAAAATAATAATCATCATCCTAATAATAATAATCCCAGTAAATTACAAAATAATAAACTTAAGAAAGTCATTTCCTGTTTATTAAATAATACTTTCATTGTTAAGCAAGGTCGACGTATATTCATTAAGATAAATATATTTAAGATGATCAAATTAGAAATAATAACTAGTATTTACCAATATCTTTCTGTTAGTAATGTAAAGAAAATACTACTTTTACTTTTTCAACTTTTATATTTTTAATAAAGTTACGTTAAGGTCAAGCCTTTCAGTATCCTGGTATAATCTGTCTTGACGTTTTCTGAAACACACAAAGAAAAGAAAAATCTATTCCAGATACTGAAACATGGAATTAAAAGTACTTTACAATAGTTAATATGTCAATTAAATTACTCTTCACTTATTTCACAATTTAGTCTGCTGCTTTAAAGTACGTATACTCACCCACCCTTCTCCTGTGGATCTAAGTGCAGTGCAATGCCACCGTCAGTATCCACGGTATTTATACAAAACTCAATTTTAAATTACAAATCTTTAGAATAAAAATAAATAAAATAAAACCTGAATAACACAAAGTGGATTAATAGACACAGAAAAATAATTGGCTAATCACAACAAAATTATTAATGTAATAAATTTATTTTTCGTCGCTAAGGTATACATACCAGGGATATTTTCTAAAGCAGAAATATGTTCCTAATGATGCTAATGTTAACAGTAGAGAATATACAATTCAGGTCATTTTCTGAGAGCAAGTTTACTTACTGACGTAAATACAGCACAAGCAGGTCAGAACATCTCCATATGTGCATTTTGGGGTCATTAACATGCAAATAAGTATAACCAGAGGATTAGTCCTAATAATATTAAATTCCGTGTTGAACAAGATAAAGAAAACGTTTCATCTGTTAATGCAACAGGGAATCATATAAATAAATAATGACACTGTAATGAATAATCATACACGTTTTCCTTAATAAACTGCTTTGTAAGAAACCACTATTAAGTTGGTCAATAATTTGAAATAATTTCAGTATTAAACTAATCCTAGCTAAAAAAAACTACATAAAACTAAGAAAATACTTATTGGGAGCACATGAATTAGTGAAGTTTCCAATCAAGCAATAAGATAAAATTTCGTCATTAGCAATTTCTATAATTAACTACTATTTTTTTAACAAGACAGAAATTCGACAACAGAAAACAGCAGCTGTGAAACTAGACAAAGCTCTGAACCATAACTTTTAAACTTGTCTATATTACATTTATAATAATGATGTATAAATTTATTCTTTTGGCATTAGGTATCAATTTTCCAAACAAAAGAAGCCAAAAAATAAATAATGTGATTTAACTATTCCAAACGTATTTGGTATTTTCAAAGATTTAATTTCCGAGATTACACTCATTCGTTGTTAAAATGACTCTTGAGGAACTTTCAGTACTCAAAAATACAGTTTCCTAAAAATGGTCAATTAACTGAAACCTGACCATAGTTTCTTGAAAAACAAACACAACACACCTGTCTATCCATCTATCCATCTATCTATCTATCTATCTATCTATCTATCTATCTATCTATCTATCTATCTATCTATCTGTCTGTCTGTCTGTCTATCCGAGTATACTCCTTTTTGTACAAGACCGTTGCAAAACATAATATGACGGATTTGAGTAAATTGACAGTTCATAACCCGGTTGTGTAGTTTGTAAAAATCTGATGTTTACCTTCTTCTTTTTTCTTTACTGTATTTTACTTTCTAAGCTTACGATATGTGTTTCACAAACAATTATTAACTGTCTAATTTCAAGGACTGCCTAAGGTCTGTCTTCAAATTCTACCAATACGAACTTGAAACCAATCGCTAGATTCAAGAGTGAATTTTTTTTACTGTTGAAATTCTGGGAAAGTGACCTAGGTAAAGAAAATCCCTTCCCACTTTTCATTTGTTGATTACACAAGCTCTTAGATGAATGTCCTTAGCACTGAGAGAGTGATACCTGTTTATATTCTTGATTTCTTACTGATGCTGAATATTTTATAGTTTTAAACAAGGTGATAGTATGTATTGAGGAAGAAGATACGAGAACTGTAACAACACACCGCAAAACTAGTGTAATCTTATCTAATCCAGTGTGCTTAATGTGATAGGAAGCCATGCAATTTCTTACAACACAATTGTTATATTTGCCCGTTTTAAAATGGAAAAATCAGGTTATTTGCTGTTATGAGCGGAACGATGTAATCACAGTAAGAAAAGGTCCGGAACACTCCAGTTCTCGCCCAGCAAATAATATCTGCGAATCGAACACACCGAGATATTGTAGTTTCTGAAAAGGAGGGCGTTCATGTCATCTTTTTCACNGATGTAATCACAGTAAGAAAAGGTCCGGAACACTCCAGTTCGCGCCCAGCAAATAATATCTGCGAATCGAACACACCGAGATATTGTAGTTTCTGAAAAGGAGGGCGTTCATGTCATCTTTTTCACATTCTTACCAGTGAAATTCCAATCCTGAGTTAAGTTGATGCTTTTATCACCACGTAACAAATTATGATACGAAAGCTTTGAAGTGGGTCAAGTACATCTTATCACTCAATGGTGATGTACCGTTCCACAGAAATACAGTCTTTGCTAAGACAAGAAAATTGATCTATTTCTGTCTGCTATTGTGTCGCCATTAAAAATGGCAGTGAAACTGCCATTTTTAATGGCGACACAATAGCAGACTTAATAGCAGTAAAATTTCACCAATGCCCTTTGCTTTAGGTTTAAAGGATAGTCTTTTTTCTTAGAGAAGTCTCCAGCTACATAGTAAGGAACTTAGTTGAGAATTGTCTACTTGATCAAAACAGGGGCTGTAAACATTTTTTAACATTGTAACAAGTAAAAATATGCTAAAAATATGAGCGGATAAAATTATTTAAAGAAAGAAATCAAGAAACCAAAGTAGATGATAAAATGCTTTAGGATCAGCCATTCAAAAAGCCTCTCACTTAATATCCTTTAAATTACGGAGTTTGAATCTTCAAAATTATGGATTCGATACTTGAAAATGCATCGTATTCATATAAATGCTAAGCCGGAAGATTTATGAGATATACTGACGGAAACGATAAAGTGGCTGGGAAAAAGATTGACAGAATATTTTGAAGAATAATTTCTAACCGATAGCTGAAGTATGAATAGATACTTTTTCTTTAATCTTCAAGCCCCATTACACAAATGATTTGCACAAGTGGCCAATTATAGCAAGTGCAGTAAAAAAAATCAGAAGAAGTACTAAATTTAGCGTTTGCTTCACACCCAGTGAATAAATGATACGTTGATCCAGTGGGCAGAAGCAAAATTCTATTGTGCTTTTGAAAGTAAAGTATGTATCAAGACCTATAAAATTTTAGCTTAAGTAATAGCTCAAGTCATGTAAATGGGTTAACCTTTATTAACAAGGAAAAGAAATCAGAAATAAAGAGAGTACTGATTTTCTTAGTTATTGCTCTTTTACTTCTTCTTCTTAATAATCTTTGTACAACATAAATCGTATCATTCAGAATAAAATTGTTTTCATTTCAGTCATGCTGCTGCCTCAACACATGACTAGATTTTTTGACAAAGACAGAAATTGATTTTACTTGTGAAGAATAGGTCTTTATTGTTATACTCATACTGTGCTTGGTCATCGGGATTTTTAATTTCATTAAAAAAGGTTTTTATGAATTAAAAGAAGCTCAAGTTTTTTTTAATGGGAAAGAAGGAAATTACCATGATCAATGTTAAGTTTGTTAATATTTTGAACTTATTCAGTTGGGTTCAGCAAGATTTTATATCAATATCTGATAAAATACATTAAAACTGAATCTAAAGAGATAACCGAGGAGTTGTTTAAAGAATTATAGACCTTTGTTATTAAAGAAGACTTTATCACTTTTATGCATAAAGTTCAAATACCAGGACCATCACCGTGAAGCAAAGGAAATTAGAAAGACTCACTTTCAGAAAAATGCCACATCAAGTTGAAAAAACGACAGAATGGAATTATCATTGTCAGCGACAAAGAGTGAGGAGGATGAAAAAACCAGACCGACCTAGAAAGGTTAGCCAACATAGTTTCAAAATGTAGTATTAGGTGCAAAATTATTCTGCAGCGGACAATAATTGGAATATGCTATTGCAGATGAGACCGAGCCCTTGATTAATTAATTCATTCATTCATGATGTAGTTTATGATCACGTGATTAATCCAACTTCTTTTGGTCATTCCTCCTTGTTTTACTCAGCTGGAACAACTGTAACAATGGTTAATCATGTTATTTATCGTCACAACCGGCCTGGCCTGTGAAAAACGCACTGTCTCCCATGCTTTTTTTTTCTCACTCACTTTTGCTTTTCTGAGCCACCACCAATTTGATACATCAATTATTGTGCAGGAAATGGCATTGAGGGTATACAGAAGCAAAACAAAAATACCTTGCCCCCGAATATGTTTCATGTGTACTGCTACCACAAGGGATGTCTGGGATGCCGCGAGGTCTCGAAAACTGAAATATTCATCATGAGTCGTCAAGGGTTGAATCAATCACGGCACCACAGAGAGAGAGAGAGAGAGAGAGAGAGAGAGAGAGAGAGAGAGAGAGAGTGAGAGAGAGAGAGTACTGCTACCAAGTCTATAATTTGAGTATTGTAGTCCAGACCAATACCTATCTCAACCGATTCTAATATTTCTCAGCTATACGCTCCGGAGTACAGAAATTTTACTTAATATTGCAAACTATGTGCACCTTATATTTGTCACTAGTTTGTCGTGAGAATATCGCCATGTGATGTGAGCTTTCCCAAAATTAAAACAGAACTTATATAATAAAGAAACATAACAGAATTCAATTTGGAAGAAAAGTAAAACAACACATTACTTATTAAACCAGTCCTCATAAATAAACATAACTGTAGTTGGTAACATAAATTGTTTTATTGTTACAGTTATCTTTTAAGGGTATATTTATTTTTTTAGTTTAGTATTTTTGTCTAACAAAGGTTTGAATATTTGGTTAGGAAGAGTTAGTAAATTTCAAGTTTTAAAAGGCTTTTCATTGTCTGGTTACTTATTTTTTCTGCGGTCGCACTACTAGCAACTTATCAAGCAATAGTATTGTAAAGATAAATCCACTGGAAGCTAATGCGGTTCATTAGACAAACACTAGTATGTCATCTTATTAGAAAGGCTGCTCAAGGCAAACACCTGTTCAAGACTGACACTTTTTATGCACAAATACTATCCGGATTAGCGAGGCTTCATTATAAATAAACACAATTTTTCAGGAAAAACCTGTAAGAATCAGGTCCGCTTGCAGTCTTTTTCTCAATGTATTTGCTTATTACGAATTCATAGCGCTTTTACAAGGTAAGAAATAATGGAGGATTGTGAAATCAGCCCAGACAGAAGACGTATAGCGATAGATTGAAGGAAGAAACTGAAGAAGGGAGCAAGGTTGTGGAAGAGGATTCCAGAATCGAGAATTGCGAGAGAAAAAGCTGTTGATACACATGATTTGATGACGATAACAAAAAAGCCCTACAAAGAGACAAAGGAACAATTTTTAATTATCTAAAATTAACTTATTTTATGATCTCCAGGGTACATTTGCTCTTATATCCACATTTTTTCAGAAGCTCCGTCAGTTTTGTCTACAACTTGAAAGACAGACTTAAACCTTTTGAGGAGCATAACAACAAGTGAAGAGTTGCCCCATCATTTCATCTATTGTGATCACTAGGTATGCAGATGGACACATTCTTAACTGAATGTATCCAACTTATAGTAAATGCTCACATTATTTGTAATCCATAATCAAAAGTAATTTTTACAGTAATACTGATAATTTAAGTATCAGTTGTACCATAAAAGTGAAAAAAACCCTGTATAAATAAACTAAAGACTTCAGTCTGACGAAAAGCGAATTCCCTTGGAAATCAAAATATTTAACTAGTAAGGTTTACTTAAAATGTCTTTGTTAGAAAGTTCTGCAAGGCCATACACGTTTTGTAATTTTTTTTATGCATCCTCGCATTTAAAAAATTTTGCATATAAGGACAAGAGTGATGTCTCATTAGAGCGTTGGACATTGCATAAGGCTTTCTGAGAGTGTAGGGGTATTAAAATTGTGGCTTGTTGATTGCACTCGTCGTAAGGCAACAATAGTTATCAGACAGAAAATGTGTCTTTGGTAAAATTTGTCTTAAGTTAAAAAAGAGGGAGAAACTGGGAAGGACTGGGACAAATTGATTAAGATATGGAAAGAAGAAAAGAAAATGAATCGTTGGAGATTAATAACTACTCTGGAAATGACAGTAAAGGAAAGAAGGAGGTCACTGGGCAGTATCCAATGAGGGTCACTTACCACTTTTGCACATTATCTTGTACAGCTTGTCGATTTTCTGACAAGATTTCATGATTTAAAATCAGAAGAAGCTTCTATTTAAGACCTGTTTTTGACTTTAGACCACTGTTCAGTTTTATATAATAATTGACAACAAAAAAAAGATGATAAAGCAATTTCCCCCTCAGAAAGCACTTTCGAAATCAAAATTAATATTGAAAATGGAGAACTTATAAGGAGAGATTTTGAAGTGGCAGAATATTACTGATTCTCTCGGGTATATTAAAAATCGAAACACTATTGTTGATACAGAAGGTATAAGAGATCTAATCCTTCCTTTGTTTATGATATAGAATCATTTCGAAAGGCAATATTAAGCATCCAGGAAAAAGATGCCTAACATCACAGTTTAGTACAGTTTCTGCTTCTGTATTTAACCACATTTTGGTCCATCTTGTCTACAAGTTTTATGCCCTGATAATAATGAAAACGATTTAATAAACATGAAGATAATTTCTCTCAGCCTTTTTTTACTGTCAAATTAACATTTATGAATAAGATAAAAGACAGCTAGATGCAATGCAAACTGCTTTATTATATTTCCTTAAAACTGGTTTGTAGAGAAGATTTTTTTTTGTGATCCTTTTGAATAAACTCATAATAATAAAGTATCTATAACAATCTCATAATAATATAGTATCTATAATAAGCTCATATTAATAAAGTATCTATTATAAACTTATTAAGGCACTCTTGCACCACTGTCGTTCATATGTTTTGGTTTTCCTGTCGGAGCCTAGGTTCAGGAAACAAAAGATTTTAGTTTTTGTGATGCAAAGCAAAGGGGCTTCAAAATTTCAATTATGTCAATGATATAGCACTACTAAAGTAACACAACTTGATTTAAAAGGCATTATAAGTGCTTGCTAGAGTGGAAATATTATGTTAGTCTATTTGATTAGATCTGAATGGCAACAAAACGACATTTATGAAACTAAACCCTTTTGGAATAAAAGTTGTATAAATCTGACGGTGCCAGATTAGAGTACGTTGCTGGTTTAAGTATCTGGTCAGTTTGCAGACTGTGTACAGATTGTGTACAGGATCTAAAGAAACAAAATAATAAAGGAATAAACTAATAAACGAGAATATGTCAAGCGTAAAATCACATGACTCCTTAATCTGGGCTTGACATTCTCGGTTGAAGACCTCAAGTAAGACTAGTATAGGTATGTTAAGGCCGTCTTACTCTATGGTCATGAATCCTAGGCAGTAGATTTCTCCACGAAAAGGTAACTACACAAAGATTCTTTGCTTTATTTATGGCATGTCATTAAAGTATTTTGTACAAACACACAGCAGTATGGTCTACTTCAATCAATTTCACAAGAGATGCAGAAAGATCGTCTACCTTTGGTTAGTCAGTTCATTTATGGTAATGTATCTGCTAATAAACTGCAGTTATAGAAGCCAAATGTAAGAGAAGAGCAGGTGGTCCTTGATCTACAACAATCATATAAAACGAAACTATTCTTTAAGTGGTGAATCTTGTTAATGCAGTGATTGCTAGGAATTTCTGGGAGTTTGAAATTGTCATATTTTGACCTATTTATTGCTGAATTCTACAAATGGCATAGCGGTGTCATGTTATTTGTAATCAAAGTACCAACTATATAGGATTTTCACCTTTGCCACAAAAAGCAAGTCCTTTTCTTAAGCTAAGTTATAATAATTTAGTCAAAAAATTTTATGTTTTTCCTTGAATGACACCGAAATATTATATGCTTTCAAGTTAGTAATTATTTGACCTGTTGGATTAAACCTCAAAAGAAAAAATAAATGCAATACTATTTGATTTGAATCATTTCTCCTATTTTTTGATATAAAAGACTATATTACATTGGTTAAGAGCTCTTTATAATTTTCTTTAGGTTGCAATTGTCAAGAAGCAAATCAGTTTCACGTACGTAAGATTAAAGGTCTATTTCAAAGTCCTTGTAGCTTTTATACTAAAATAACTAATCCCTCAAGGAGCAATATGATGTTCTAGTCTAATCAATACGTAAAGCCTATGCGTTCAGCCTGTATACAGGTAACATGTACCTTACAACTTAGATTAAATTTAGAATTAGCTTTTATATTTTCTGTCTTTTCAACCACGTCTAAATTGTGACCCTTCTGTGATGTTGAGGCTGGTTTTTCAACAATCCTATAACTATTAAACTTGCTGAGGATCCCATTATCAATGCTCATTCTTCTGAATGATTCAAAATCCTCTTTACGTCAAGATGACCTCAACCTGCTCTAGATCAGCTTTAATTTCGAAACATTGCGTTCACACTTAACCTATATAACTGCAAGCATCAACAAAATTGATGGACTGTGTAAAGCTGCGAGTACGTTACACAGTTCAAATTATGCTCATGTAGAGCGTTTGCTAGCAAGTAGTAACGTTGGTCTCTGGTCTCTCAATCACTCGGGAAATAGACAGGACGCACATTGATAACAGCATATCTTTTAGTTGAAGTGTTTTACCCTGTATAAAGATTCATTATAAATAAATATAAATATAAATAAATAAATGAATAAACGTACCAAGTATAGGAAAGGAGTTGACAAAACTCTACAGTTAAACAGACAAATCTTTCTTGTTGACTTTGTTCCCCAGGAGGTTGCAGACTTTTGAAATTTTAGATTGTAGAATACTGATTATCCAAGATCCTTGAATCGTTTGGGATCAAACCAGGAGAAATCTTTGTCTCCATCTTTGCCACAATGCGATCAATTTTCTGATTAAATGTATTGACTTGGCATGACTGTAAATCATCTTCAGTAGCCTTCTGACGGCGTTGCTCACCATCTGAGCATTTTTTTTTCTTGGCAATCTATTCGTTTGCAAGGCAATTTTGACGTCCAAATTGGGTTCCTCCGATGCTTCACTCACCAAACCTAAAAAAATCTTGAGCTTTGCTTTGAATTCCTGTGAAATCTCGTGATACATCAACTATCTTTTTATTTTTTGAGTTAGCCATCCTCCATGTTTGCAGCATGTCTATACCTTTTGTCTACAGATTCGTAGACAATGGTGATGTTACGCAGTAGACTCCCAAGAATATGAAGACTCGAGATTGCGATTTATCAAAACTTTTGCACCCCAGCGACTTTATTTATGGAAAAAACTGTCATTGGCTATGACGTCTTCTTCTAGTATCTTGGCATCAAATGCCGTAGACGAATCGTGGCGGTGCTTTCTCTCTCTACCTTTTCCTATCCCTTGCAGCCTTGCCCAACTGTTTTTCATCTTAAACTCTCAATCTCTCCATCATCTAATTTAGCATCTTCAATCCTTGTCTTCCTCTTGCCCTTTTCCCTGCCATTTTTTCTTTTCCCTGGCTATGACATCGAAGGCTAAAAGCACCTCAGCATAAATGCTTTTGCCTGATGCGTAATGAGAGTGTCAAGTATCTTAGATGTGGCTTGTAATTTTGAAAGCCACCTTGTTTCACCAATAGCTCCAAGTTTTCTTAAAGCTCCTCCTACTTTTTGTAGCTTTTGCTCCCAAATATCCATTCTCTTGTAAGCTTTTTGCAAAATTCTAAATATACTTGTTGGTAGATTGCTTGTGGATGTAGCATTACTGAGAACTAGATTCATTGAGTGACTGTAAAACCAATTCTCTAAGTGGCGATTAGCAACTTATAAAATTTTTGCTGCAGCGCCGTTGTATGTAACACGTACACGTAGTGCGCCATGAAAATAATCTCCTAGGCAGTTTCTATTGTCTAGATTGTGTTTCTCGTGGGTACTCTTGGAA
Source organism: Morbakka virulenta (assembly GCA_003991215.1). Lineage (NCBI taxonomy): Eukaryota > Metazoa > Cnidaria > Cubozoa > Carybdeida > Carukiidae > Morbakka > Morbakka virulenta. The sequence goes on along the minus strand of RDPX01000069.1, from coordinate 1,461,832 downwards.
AGAACAAACAACGTCTCTGGGCTTAAGGATGTTGCTTTTACTAGAAATTTAACCTTTTGTGGACTCTCCCATCGTAAATGTATCACAAAATAGTGAAACACTGATCTTCAGTTGTGATGTCTTGTGTCGTGTCCACCTCAAGGAAAAACATCCAGGCTCCCTTTGCGCCATTAACGGCTGTTCCTTGGTTATAATGTTCACAAAATTTATTATCTTTTTTGTTACTTCATGACTTAAAGCTATTACAAGAATCTATACCATAGTTTCCATCCTGTTTGCTATCTTTCGCAAGCTTTCTGAGAACGTTCTTGCTTGTTTGTGCAATCATGTTGATGTGCTTGTGTAGCTTCGCATCCATCTCTGTGAGAGATTTTACGATCTCAAGATAGTTGCCATGATTTACAGTGTTATCTCTTGGTTCATGACAGCGTTATCCGCTTCGTGACCCTTCTCTTGCTATGCAACATCTTGTTTTCCAATAACTAGGTTAATATATACCAATCTTCATACAACAGCTTTTTTTTCTTGAATTTCTTTCTTTCTTTTTTCCAGCTAAGACAAGTTCTGTACTCAATTTTAGGTTTCTTTGGCCTCACATATTAGGCAGACCTCAATAGAATATAAATGCTTGAAAGATCCTTTTTGTTACTGGTTTCGCTGGTAAACATGTTTAAAGGAGAAAAGGCCAGTAATGAAGAGATTTGGAGTAGTTGAATACACCAAGCGAACACTATATTCTGTCATTGTCAAATGTGAGGTACTTGTATTCAATCCCAGTTCTTCTAGAGGTTGTTCTCTTAATTGCCTTGTTGATGTTAAATGGTAATGCTAGTAAAGTTGAAAAAGCTTTTAACTTCACTAGTAACTCGCTCTTTAAACAGGTCACCAGAATTTAACCAGCCAGCTCCATGTGATGTTCTTTGAAACGTTTGGTCAAATTGTGCACTACTGTAAACCTAGAAATTTCCTCATTGTCTTCTATACAGAAATCAATTCTCTGTAAAAATTCTTCTTCAATTGGGGCAAAAGGAACTACATCATCCTGCTGTATATTTGAAAAGGTTGATGTGTAGTGCTGCTCTTTTTTTTGTTTCACCACGGTAGTACTGAGATTTGTCATAGTAATACTTAACAGTCTAGGTGTATCTGATTTTTCTTCATATCTTGTATAAAGTAAAATGTGTGTGATAAAAAGGCATTTCAAAAGCAAATGAATAAAGTTTCTTCTTTTAGGAGTTAAAAATCTTTAATTTTTATACCATACATTTTTATGAGAAACTGAATAATCTCATTTACGCAAGACTAGGTCTAGATTCGCTGAAACTTTTTTCTAACAAAAACTTTATGTATAACCATTTTTGAGATTTAGAAACTTGATTTGAGTTGGTTTTGACTGATGGTCCACCATGTTGTGTCTCATTTATTCTAATCCAAGGTGAACATCTGCAGCTTATGAACGAGACATTGAACGAGCAACCACAGTTAGCAATGATAATATAATACACAGTGTAGTCCTAGAGTTAGCTCAATGACTTAACGTGGGTGACCTTTTTTTCAAAATTCAGATTAACACAAATCCATTTCCTTACATTTCTTTTGTTCAACAATTAAGGACCAAGTTAATTTCTTCTCTAATGGCTGTCATCGTGAAAAATCATCTCACACTTCAAATTATATTCTGTGTCAGAGGCCAGAGAAAGCAAACTAAAAAAAAATTATTGATATCTGAAATTAAAACTTATCACATTTCAATCAAGATCTGCAATATTACAGCAACATTTTGTGAAAAAAGACGGATTACAAATGGTAATCAACTATTCTCACTGACCGAGGAACACTTAGGTCTTTTGATGATGATTGTGAAAAATCACACTACTTGCAACTTTCTTCCGCTTCACCTTTAAGAGCCCTATCTTGCATGATTTTCGGAGGTCACCGCGAAAATTACCCGGTGCTCCATGCTGTTTTACTATACATTACAAAATCTGTTCTTCTACATACTACTATGTCATATTCTCCATGCATCGATGTGCTTGTTACGTCATTTTTGCCCTAAATGACAAGATGATTTTAATTTTTTTAAAGATATTAATGAGTGATTCAGAAATATCACTCATGAATAGTTGCCCAGTTTAGATTTATTTCATGGGTACTTCATTTTCAATGTCTATAGTCTTCCTTACCCCTACTATTTTACTCTTCTGCATGTAATAAATTCATATCGATCTTTAGGGGACAACCCATATGGTAAGCAGAGTTTTGTTACTCAACAGCTTTGAGTATTATTTACTGTGGGCATTTCTTCCTTTCTTCCTTCAACACTTTTCTTCAAAAATCCCAAATTTTGGACCCTCTGGGGTGGAGTTTCCTGCATCATTTGACTTCATCTTACTTAGCTTAATTTGTTTCCTTTTATTATAACAAGGGTTGACCATCAGTGTTGGTTTTAAGTCATGGAGGTATTTTAGTTCTATCTTTTACCATCGTATCATAGAAAATATGTTAAATAAATTATTCCTGGGACAGAACAAAAAATGGAACATCGCTATTAAAGTCACGTTTATCCTGATCTTTTTTAAAGCTTTTTCGCTAGTCTCAACCGGACCAAGACGTCAGAACAAGAAAAAACACAAGTTAAGTGATTTTTTTCAAAAACACAGAGAACAGATTGAGGATTGAGGAAACCAGCAAGATTTTTAATTGGCTAAAGAAACAAAAGAGACTGATGATAGGCTGTTAGTTCTTTTGACTGCCTGCCTAAAACAGTTAAAGGCCATACAGAAATCCCTGTTGTCTACAGAGAGAAAAGAATGAAGGTGGAAGAGGAATTGCCTTCAATGCAACTGTGCCTCTAAAATGCAACTATCAAGTTTTAGCCTTACCTTCTTTTCCTCCAACTGACAAAGTCAGTGAGCTCTGTAAATTCCTTTTCCTTTGCTCTCTGTCTTTTTCAATCAGTTGTGTTTTTTCATCGTAAAATACATAAGCTGTGTATCATTTTAGCATCTTTAAATTTATTTGCACATTAAAATAGATAATAAGGTATGATGCTCTTCCTCAGAAGGATTCGTTAGATACAATTCCTGAACCCTTTGTATCAATAATAATCATAACTCTTTCAAATTTATGTTTATCGCGTTTTAATATTTGTCTAAATCTGAACTTAATCATACAGTATAACTGTAATATTTGAGTTGATCTTTTATCAGGGGATCATGCCTTCCTATCTGCGTTTTCATTACAGTCTGCAATTTTACAGAAATTAGCTTGATCAACTTATGTCCATCCAGTTTCTGAAGGATTTTGTTACAATTGTTTACTGTAAAATATATTTCCAGTATTACCTCGCTTATCATCTACCTGTGTCTGGAAATAATATTCCAAAGTTAATTCAAGCCTAAATTACGTTCCTTTCCTCCAGCACGACGTGCCTGGATTATCTTCTTTTCAGAATAATACACCAGTTATAAATTTGGCTCTCCTCAATATGAATCTTTAACCACCAAGGTGGCATAATACAACATTTAAAGAGATAATCAACGCCAAGTAATAAAGAAACTCATACAAAAAAAGAGAAAAAGAAGGTTATTGATTAAAAAATGCCCAGAATGTTTAGTATAGAATACACATTGTTTACTCTGCAACAGCATGTTCCATGTTAATAAGAGTCAACCAAGAGTGCTTAATGAAAGAAGGCAGCAAAGAGTATTATGAATTTGAAATTAATACTAAATCTTAGAAGCCTTATTTAGTAACATAACTTGAATCTTCAGGTTTTTTTATTGAAAAAGCAATAATAATTTTTTTGTTATTAAAAAAGATTGATGAAATAGGTCCAAATGTACTTGGACAGCCCTCTTTGGCTTTAAGTAATTTTTACTCCAACAACTTTTACTAAACATTTCAAAAGTGTGTAGTGCTATCGGGTTGATATTTTGAACGGTATAATATGAAAAATGGTCAAAGACGTCACTTGGAGAATTTGTAACGAAAGGTAAAGTTGGAGAAAAGATATGCAATTGATATTTCTTCTTTTACAATATTTAACAAGGTTTAGGAGGTGAAATCAATGCTTGAAATAAGTTCTAAGCTGTCAAAGTTTTCTTTAATTTAATACAACAAGAGATCAAGAATGTTAAAGTATTTTATGTAGCTTTTCTTATAAATTGTTAGAAGCAGTAAATAAATCTCCGATTCAAACAAATTTTAGGAAATGTGTCACACACCCTAAAAGTAAATTTGTTTGAAAAATCTAGACTTAAATTCAATTGAGTAGCTAACCATACATCTTACAGACCAATCATGCCCACAAACATTTTTTTAATCTATATTATCACTATACTTCCATAAAGAAATTAAAATAATATATTTATTTTTCATGATACCGGACTTCCAAAACTAATTCGTCATACAGGTTGAAATTGATTTCTTTTTAAAGGATAATTTCTACAAATAAACTAGACATTGGCTTTGTGCACGTTTTCCTTCAAATACAAAAGAGAGATAGCATCACATTAAAGATAGATTACATCTGTTATTACATCTTAATGGTAGAAGTATGGTCTTAAAGCTCACATGCATTTCAATATCAAGCGACGGAGAAATATATCTGGAGAGATCCCTATCACGCCAACGCCATTTGTTCCTTTGAAACATCTGCATTTATTAATAAATTAAAACTAATTTCCAATCAAATACCACACTGATTTAAGATACATATATCTAGTGGTCATAAATATACCATTCCCTTTACTTTTAAAAACTAAAATAATATCTTATTCATTTTGGAAAAAAATTGTTCTGTTTTATCAATGCTGAATTTAATTTTCCAATGATCAACCCACACATCTCTAATAGTCACTTTTAATCATAAACTGTTTTTGCTTTTCATAGTTCAAAGCAGAAGTATCATTAGTAAAAGTTTTTATTCTGAAAGCGATATTTTTAATAAAGATATTTTTAGACGAGGATTTACATAAACGTGGATAAGGTTACATAAAAAAAGACGATATTTGAGATACTTTCTCGTAACCTGTTTCAATCTCTCAAATATTTAACACGGCAGTACTGTTATTGAGTTTTTACAAATTTATATAACAAATAATATTAGAACAGTCACTTAGTTTTAGAAATCAAGAGCTAGGAAAAACCCCAAGAACGTCTGACTTTTTTACAGGGCTTGTGGTAGGTAACCTTCACAGTACAGTTCATCACAACCGATTACATTCTAAGACACTCGATAACGCTGTTTACCTATTAGACAGTTGTTGTTAATTTATATGAAGTCAAGAGACCAACAATTCAGTAAATATTTTCGTGTATTTCATACATCATCAGACCAATCTGAAATATATAAAGAATACAACTACTCAGTTATATGACTACAATGAGAGATAAAACATGACATAAGTTTATAGTCAAGAATGTTCCATGGTCAGCAGTAGCTAAAAACAACTAGATCTTGATTGTCAGCGTCTGCTTCGGTACCTATCCTTGGTGTTAATCTCTGGCTTCAGATCTTTTATCCAGAGTGTTTCCAGCGTGAGAAGATAAACTTCCCCTCTAGATGTTGATGCTAGGATTTCTATGTTGTTAATTAAATCCAAATATTGTTAGAAATTACTGTATCTACTTCAAAGTCCTAACTGTAGTTAAGACGTTTTCTGGTAAGTGAGGGGAAAACTAAGGAAAAAGCTGTTGGTAAATAGCACAAACATTTCTTTAGAAGTTGACATTGGAACCTTTATTGATTAAAAAAGTGTGCCATTTATTGTCTTTAAAATTTCATGATCACTTATGCACTAGTTTTTTAGTCATCCTATGTTAAAGGTAGGAAAAGAAAGCATGTTCACAGGACAAACGACAAGAAATCCACTGAAAAATAAAAAGAAAAAACTCTATAATTTAAATTGAAAGGGAATACTTTTCTCAAACCTGAGTACTAAAATATTAACCAAAAAAGTCATCTCTTTTTGGTACTTCTACTAATAATAAAATGATTTCATTATATAATAATAAATTATGACGCTTATGAATAGCGCCTGCTCATAGACAGTACTGCAACATGCTTAAAACCACTCATTTTGCATATTGGTAATCTTTCTTATCATATATGACAGTATTAAAGTGACCTATATAACTGTAACAATGTGCTTGTCTACAAATATTGGCATTTTATTAAGATTTTGCACTAAACGATAAGGACAAAATACTTTCTGTTAAACAGAAGAGAAGATTGGAACACAAAGGAACGTTAGTGTGATGAAAAAAGATGAATTTATCTAAAGTAAAAACAATGTCCTAAGTTTGCATTCTCGCAGAACAGAAAAATACTTTTACCAAATAACTCAAGGCTGAGATTGGTGAAAGATGTATACAACCACCAAATGTTGAAGAAGAATTATTTAACAAATTTTTATCATTTATCCTGTCGTGAGTCCTAAGGTTTTTCTGGGCTACCTTTCGAGAGATGGGAGAAGTATCTTTCGAAACGTTGATCAGAAAAAGTTTACAACTTATGACATGATTAATATCCTACATGGCTTGGCTAAAGCTTCCACTGAGTCCATAAAATCAAGAACTTTTAAATCTTTGCCATGTTTTCTAAAAAGTTTGTAGAAAATTTGTATTTTGAACTGTTTGTTTTGTCCAAAATTTTGAAGTTGAATCAAACTGAAAATCAGGAAAAAATTTTTAATAATGAAAATGATTTCACAAAGAAGGAAAAAAAAGTTTGTGAGAGAAAAGAATGCAGATTTTTTTGTAAAAACTAAGTATCCTCACTTTTTCTAGACCCTTATAGGAGGTATGAGAAAAGATAGTACATGCCAATAGCTAATTCGAAATAAATTATATTTTTTAATTTTCTTGTTGTTGTTTTCCGACATAGGCTAGCGTTATTCATCCTATTATCTCGAAAACCTCAAAGCTCCCCTGTATTAAAATAAAACAGTTTTAACTTTGCCGATTGAATATTCTTTTTCATGTTCGTGATCTAGTTTTTCTCATATTCCTTGACGACATCTAGTCATTAGGAATTTTTCTAATAAAAACTAAATATCAAAACAGATTCAACAAAAGATAATTAAAATCTGAAGTTCAATTCTAGTCATGAAATGAAGCTCATTGTTTCTCATCTCAGCTCCCTATGCAAAATTGGGATGAGATAGGAATGACAAAGAATGCTTCATGTAAGTGAAAGATATAGTTTCAAATAGGTCTGGTTAAGAAAATAGCGTCGATAGCCATTTAAGAAGAGCATGTAGCCACAAAAGCTATGGTCATTGGATCAAGCCCACCTCGTTACACACATATAATTTCTCTCTATATATTTCCAAATCATTTCTTCCAATATTATTTTAACAAATTCTCCTGCTCTCCTCCTTGCTGTTACCCTTTTTTCTTTATCCCTTACAAGGGAAGCCAGCATTCTGGGGGAATCTCAGTCATACAGCAGTGAATTAAATGAGATGTGCAAAGATAGGGATGTAGAGAAAGAATAGCGGAGCAGTGAAAGCTGAGCTACTTTTTCTCTATTGGCTATGATTGCAAAATGATCCACTGCCGATAAATTAAGATTGTACAGTATTTCGCCATAAAAGCCATGGACACTGGTTCGGTGCACTTATATTTCTAACTTCTCCCCCAAAAATGTGTCATCACTCTATTCTTTTATTACAATAGATAATGGATTTGATTAAAAAAAGCAAAAGCATTCTTAAGAACAGACTTGAAACCTGAAATGCTTAATAAAAACCGAACCGGTAGTTTTACCATTCGATTAAAAGAATTAATGAACCAGAGAAAGTATTTAAGGATTCATGGTAAATATTAATACAGTATTTTTCCCCAAAAATTACTATTTTACCTAAAGCCTTTAGACTTTGCTCCTGAACTCTAGTGGAATTCAACTCCAAGCTTCTAATATTTTTGGTTAAAATTTTTTTAACCATACGAACATAAAAAATAATGACGAGTGCAGTAAAGTATCGGAAGGTGTACCCCAGGTTTAATGGCATAATGGTATTTATCATGCAATAAGGATAAAGAGCTGAACGGCATTTGAGGAAGAGAAGGCTAATGGTTCTTTTTGTATTGATTTGGGATTAAACTCAACAAGAAATCCAATATTTAAAACGATTGATAACGGATAGCTAATTGTATGCCTTACAAGCTTATATCAGACGGTCAAGTGTCAGTCAACCAAGTTAGTCAACCTAGAATTTAAGACTTAATTAAAAGGAACAAAGAAACCGACTGGTCGGTCTCTTCACAAAAAATGAAATGGTAATTGCTGATAAGTTTTTTAAAAACCTAAACGAACACTATCTGCATGAATTTCACCAGAAGGACAGTCCACAAACAAGATTTATCAGATTTGCATAAATTGGTTTCAACATTATTTTTAGGTTTATAAGAGAGTGTCAGGTGCAGATTGTAGAATTGATGATGATTTTAGATGGAGATATTGAAAGTAAGGCCAAAAGAGATAATAGCAAGAATTAGAGTTTGACTTTGTGAAAGGCAATGTTTAAGATGTAGGAAATGGAACCTGAAACAGTGCAGCTTTAGTTAAAAAGGCCAAGGAACAAGCTGACATTTGCATACATGACATCAAACATGAATGAACTTTTCACTGATTGTTAGAAAAAAATTTGAATTGCTAGTAGATGCAGCACACACACACACACACACACACACACATATATATATATATATATATATATATATAATATATATGAGAATATATATATATATATATATATATATATATATATATATATGAGAATATATGTTATATATAAAAAAGAGCA
>RDPX01000069.1:1343196-1451819 GCA_003991215.1 Morbakka virulenta | reverse complement strand
GAGAGAGAGAGAGAGAGAGAGAGAGAGAGAGAGAGAGAGAGAGAGAGAGAGAGTGAGAGAGAGATGGGAGAAAGTTAAGCAGCGCCTAATTTTTTGTCTCACTTTTTGCAATTATTTTATCCTTTATTTCATAATAATTCCTCTTTTTTATTTTTAGCATTCAGAAAATGCAGGTAAATGTATTAATTGATACTCCTCTATCCAGTGCCCTTTTCACTAAACTCGAAATATACGTAATTCTAATTGCATTTTGAAAAGGGTTTGGTTACAGGCGGTTTTTTGTGTACCCCAACAGGATTTCAAATCAATTTTATTCTTCCTTTCCACCTTCTCTATCTTTATTTCATCTGGCTTTGAATTGTTTCGATATTTCATTACAATTAGTAGACTACTGCTTACTGTTTGTGTCACTATTTGCAGTATTAGTATTTTGTACCTCTGGGAGAAATTCACAACATAAGTTGTTGAAATTTCAAGCCTCTCTTTCAAACTCCTTATATTTGTTTCACAACACAGTTATCTTATCAGAGACAGACGGATTAAATTGTTAGTACCTTGAAATAAATTAAGGTAAAACACATAAATGAACGTTTAATCATATTTTGTGGATTTGCTAATTCAATTCTTTCACTTTGGAACGCGTGACCTAAATACGGATGTTCAGTTTGAGACAATATAATACTTGAGCATTGATTGGTAAAGGAATAGGTATATAGCTAAAATACATCAAATTTTTTGTTAAAAAGCATAGAACTGACATGTGATCTAAAACACGATAAAATAATCTTATTCTACCACAGCATATGGATTTAAGTTTTTAATCTTCAACGTTCAGTAATCTTACACAATATTTTATATTCGTTTAAAAGATGATTTTGAAATAAACCATTTTTACTGTCCCCATTTGATTGGATTTATGTGCAGAGTGAATAAAGCCTAACTTAATTTCTATAAAGTATTTACTACAGTATGCGTATATCACCATATATTTCAAGTGCTCAACAGGGCCATTTCTTGAATAGAACGGAGGTGAAGAAACAAGATTTTGAAAACAGAAAGAAATCCAATCAATTGCTACTGTTCAGCAAATCCTTATAATGACAGAGGGGAAAAAGAAAAAAGAGAATTAGTTTTTGTATAAAGATAAACTGAAGTGCGTGAATTTGTATGAGTTACTTTTGGAAGAAAGATCCTCGCTGAAATAAAAAAACAAATTCTACCTTTTTCCACAAAAAATAATATTAATAACATATTAATAACGTTAAATATATATATTATTAACCGAAAAAGAGTAATGGTTTCATCAAAAGACGAAAGACTAGTGTCGTAAGACTCAGGCAAAACAAAAAGAAACAAAAATAAAACTTTTAAGTGTCTGAGAATTGAAAAATTAAAACGAAAAATGAATTATGGATTAGTCAAATTAGACTTTGATCAAATTTATGAAACATGAAAGTTACAATTCGTATTTTCATATCACTCCAGAGCTTTGAAATAAAAATATGCAGATGTACTTTGTTTTCTTGTTTGTGGTCATTTAAATGGACAATCTAAAGGGATTCAATTATATGAATTTGTACCTTTCAAAATCAGTAATGGTCTTCTTCTCTTAAGGCTTATAACAAATAGGAATTATTTAGATGGTTATAATTAACTGGTAACAAATTTGATGCGTTTTTTAAAAAGACTACAAATTGTCATCTGAAAACTTTTCACTAGTCTTTTTTGTTAACGTGTTAAACAGCTACTGTGTAATACAATGACAATTTAGATATTGTAACAAATTCTGGGGCACTTATAACAATTGAGTCCTGTACCTTGATATAAGGCTGTATGAAGCGGTAAATAATCTGTTCTTTTTACGCTTATGTTCTCAGATGTTCAGTATATTGTTCTATATGTATCTAATGCAATATCAACACTGTTGCTTGGATTCAAACTTTTTCGATAGTTTTATTTGCTGGCATTCGATCAAGTGTTAAAATAAAAAAACACAGATTGAGTATTATTTTATGAAAAAACAATCTTTTTTGTACTTTATGTGCACGTAAGCTGTATGATTTCCCGGTTCTATTGATCTATTTTTAAGGCCTCGTCTTTTCATATTTTTACTTAAAAAATAAAGACAAATAGGACCTATATGTTTATCACTTGCAGATTTAAATTGTACCTCATGTGCATTTGTTAAATTGGAATATCTACTATTCCTTATTTTTTCCTTTGCAGCCTGTTGCAGTCCTAAAGGATTAGTTATCCTTTCTCCTCTCAACTGTAATACTACAGTCCTATCCGTCAAAAACGTAGCATGGACACAAAGTTTTCATCCAGGAATAAACAATTCAAAATGCCTTCTCAGTGAGACAACTTTTCAATGTTATAAGCTATTTTCTAATTCTTCATTACATTGTATGAAAACAGCCTCTCCATATTTCAAATAACAAATAAGAGAACAGTTGTTAAAAAAGGATTCATCATCATCTAGCGGGAGGTTCAAAATAAACCGTTGTGGCTTTCCGTTTCTTTCTTTCCTCCACCATTCTGTACAACTGAACCATACTTCTTCCTTCAAAAATGTCTTTGATGTTGTCGATATATCTAACTTTCGGTCTTCCTCTCTCTCTCTCATGCCATCAACCATTCCATGTAATAAATCACTGGTTATGTCCTTTCCCCTCAGCATGTGTCCAATAAAAGCCATTTTTCTACGATTTATAGTTGTTAGTAGCCTTTCGTTTACATCCATCTTTTCGAGTATCCATTCATTAGTTTTCTTTTAAGTCCAACTGACGCGCATTAGACGACAATAGCACCATAATTCAAATGCTTTAATCTTCTTCTTGTCTATATTTTTCAATAACTAACATTCTGAGCCGTAAATGGCTATATGAAAAACTAATATGTGTAGCAACCTTTTCTTTGTAGTAACAGTAATACTTTTCTTTTGCATATATTTGTTAGTGAGAGCATTGCACTTCTTACTATACATAACCTTATTTTATAACATTACATAACATTATTTCATTATTATTAACTCTAATATGCACTGCATCATTCTCATTCTGGTCAGTTCTTAGCTGTTTTCATAACTTTTTTTTTACTCGAATTCAATGCACGTCCAATCTCTAAAAAAGATTAGCCTGCCCTTAATTTACTTCTGTGTTTTTTTAAAGTTATGACCAACGCTACTAGCCCATTTCCTACTACTGACTTTTGTCTATTTGTAACAAAATTGACTAAGCACACCTATATTCACAATTATATTAGCACTAAATGAAAGATTGATGTGACAAAGGAATGTGTTGATTCAAAAGTTAGTTTTTAGGATAAATAATTTCAAATTTTCAGCAAACCAAACAATGAAAACAGCCTTATTGAATTCTGCTCCCATCGTAGTCCAACTTTAGTTAAACATTAAACTGACAATGAATCTAAACTAATATTCATCTGTTCTGAATATTTAAGCAACCTCTGAAAGTAGCTAATATTCTACTTTTGTTACATTGAAACCAGTGTGGTTTAGCTAAATACTGAGTTTTTTGCTGTTGACCTCATTTTTAGTGTAAATAATGGAAGGTCTGAAAGTAAGCCTGATTTGGAGGAAGCTAGGGATTTAGTAAAGAAAATAAGGACAGATGGTAAAAGTTTACCTATGCTTGGATAAATATAAATAATTATTGATACATTCTGGGCGGTAGAATGAGCATAAATTTGGAGGGCGGCAATCTAGTGACGGTCCGAGATGTCAGCATGATTAGCGTTGAACCCAACTTTAACAATCATTATCTCCTGCAATTTTCCACATCAAATTGCTTTCTTTATTACTGGAAAAAGCTCCTAACGAGCCAGATTCAATTGCTGTGATGAGTACATATATGAAAGTATAATACAGTAACAGTAATCAATACATTCCAACATGATATTTTATAATAAATTTAGACATGTTAACACTTGCTTTTAGGTCAAATTTGATTACGAGATAAGATTCAGATAAGACTGTACACAGTCATGTATAGAATTTTTAAGCTCAATATTATGAGTAAAAATGTAGCTGTTTGTGGCTTAATACGTACAGTTTGTACAAACTTTGCCAGTAAGTTAAGATCCAGCTAATATATCTCTTATTAGGTAGTCTAATTGTAATAAACGTGTTCAAATTATGTTGTTCCCATGGAGACTTATCTAAATATAAACTTATTACCATTATGCAAAACGCTAGGGAGAAAGCTTTAAGCATGCCGACTATACTGGATGGTTTTTAATAACAGTATGTTGTCATTTACAGTAAAGAAGACAAGAAAAGCTTTGCCCAGAAGAGAAGAGGAAAGGGCTATTTAGTTAAAAAGAGATTAAAATGGGAGTGAGAGTCAGACAGAGTATTGGTAGGCAAAAAAAAGATGAGGGGAGTACCTATAGAAGACACCGGAGCAGGAGGTGCTAAAAAAGAAGGTAGTCATGGTAGAAAATTTTGCAAAAGGACAACTCGAGCGGATGACCCCATGTCTTAAAGAGACTAAAGTCGACTAAAGACAAAGGGGAAAAGAAGAGAAAGATGAAAAAGAATAAAAAGGGGAAAAAGAAGGAAAAGAAGAAAAAGTGATAAAGAAAAAAGAGGGAAAAAGGGAAAAGAAGAAAAAAGTCTTTAATTGTATTTTACTCAAAATGAGTTTTCAATAATGAAATTAGAACGCAGTTGCATTTTCTATAGTAAAATCTGTTTACTTCGCCTTAAAGCTTGGAGCTTCAGTTATGTTTACTTCAGTAGAGCCTAAAATTCTAGAAAATTGATCAACGGTGTTGAGCTATTCGGATCGAGTATTCTATTACTATAAGGAGCAGTTTCTTGAAAGCACTTCCATATGGAAGGCGAAAACGATTTTAAAACCTTTCCTATACTTCACCCAGTAAGCAGAACATTTCATCGATGTTTACCGGTAATTATTTAGGCAAAACAATTTATTTCATGCGTTATCTAAATGTAAAGTTATTGTTAATTCATTGGTTGAAATGAAAAGTACTACTGACATTGAAAATTCAAAAAGTAAATCGTTTGCTGAATCAGTATACCAATTATCCAATTCAATTACACCATGTGTTCTTGATTCAAATACAAAATTGAATTGTTTTTAATTGTTTTAAGAAAAAGTTTATTAATCATGGGAAAGGTAGTTATTAGGTCAATGTTGATTAGTTTGTTTATTTGTATGAATAACAAACTGACTGGTGGCTACTAATCTAAAACTACTTTGATGAAGCAAACTTGGCTTTTCTTATCTCTTTCTTTCCACCGTGCGCAGTCATTTATCAGTGTAGGTAGGTCTTTTGCTTCACAACTAAGCGGTATCATCACCAAATTGTTCAGTGAATGTTCTACAGTCTATCAGTTGTTTTGTTTCTATGTATAGGTTGCGCAAGAATCAAGTTAGTTGTCAGTTTCTCTCTGTTTCTCTTTTAGCGGCCATCGAATCTCTACCCTCTACTTATTGTACTGACTGATGGAATGCATCACTGTAACACCTTCTTGATAGAATGTTACCTCAATGAGTTATTTAAAACTTTTCTCAGGTTTCTAGTATAGGTAGCATCAAACTTCTTCACAAGAACTTTTGTCGATGTCCATAATCAAGAATAATATATACATACATAGAAAAATACAGGAACAGCACAGAAAAAACTGTTGCTGATGATATTTCAGATTCCATTGTTAATACACAGAAAAATATAGATTGATATAGGGTGTAACTAGCTATTATGGACTAAATATTAATGCTTGGTAATTTTTTTCACTTAAAGAATAATTGGTTATTCGCCGCATTGTTGGACCATGTACAAGTGAATATTTATTGGGCAGTAAAAATAGTAAATCTATTAAACATTTGTCAAGAAGATACACATATGTGACTGCATCGGATTTCAACAACTGGAAGCTTTAAATTATAACTAATCAACATTTTGTGTATATCAAAATCACGTATAAAATTTACATATATATTAAAGCATTAATAGAATTAGAAATACATATACATAAATAAATATTAAATCGGCATGCATAAATAACTAAAAACAGAAATAATTCGAGTTACTTAGGGACCAAATTGATGTTTCAACTTTCTTTCTGAATGTCAAATGTCATAGCTAAGCCTGGATACATATACTATTATGGAATAGCTTACTTGCTTTGATTTCAGTATAAACTCTACCAATTAATATTGCTAATATTTTATGATATTTTAATGGAACTATTTTATAAGAAGGACTATGGGATACTTTGTACAGAAAATGTGTGAAAAAAATAATTACCGTTGTTGATAGGAAACCTGAAAGTTTACTCCTACACGGTTACTACTCTGTGTCGCTTCTTCAATAACGAATTTGATCCAGCACTCTTCTAGTAAGCTTTCTGTCACAGTGAACCCCAGACACTGGCTAAAATTAATTAACAGAAATTGGTGTTTCATTATAGATATTCAGGGTGTCAGTGGGAGATTTTGACAACCATGAATGAATGCTCTGTAGATTGCAAAGTAAATTCCACAAACCTTGAAAGTTATCTTCAAGAGATGTTTGAACTTTGTTTGGGTATTGTTCTGACTTGTGTTTCAAATTATTCCAGAAAATGATTTTTGACAGTATTTAGAATACTACAATAGATAATTTTGGATAAAGGATAAACACTTGATGAATTTGTGGTTTTGTCAACTTGCCTTGGCACTGATTCAAAAATATATTTAACCATTTAAAAGCCACCTCCGAATTCAAAAAATTACTGTCTTCATTCAGAGAGCGGAGATGTTAATGATCTGTATCTTAATATGTTAATATAGAGATTTATTTGTTATGAGCTTTCAGTTTTTGTATTGAATAGTAAACTAAACTCTTGTCTACTTTGTTTAGAAAAGAACCTGAAGATGAAGGTAGATTTGTCACTAATATTTCTCTGGGGTTCCTTATACTATGTGATCATCAATTTTAGTTTCATATTTTCTCCTACGATTTTTTCTATTTCTTTCTAAAATGTTTCTTTCACCCAGCAAGAATGGGTTTTTTTATAATTCAAGCATTCCATTTTTCAAAGATTTTCAGAAAGGGTAAAAATAAAAAGATAAGAAAGGCAATTTTTAATTCAAGCTTATTTGCTTTTAAGATTAAAAAAAATATATTTGTAAGATTTGTGAAGTATTGAGACAAACAAACAGTAACTGGCTTAAAGTTCATAAAGGTGCACACTCTTTGAGAAGAAATAATAATTTATTTCTGCAAAGGACACGTTTTATTGACCTTAAAAATAACTCACGCTGCACTGGTTATTTTCTTTCTAACATATATCAGATATGGTCCTGTTTTAAATTCTGGTTTGGAAACAAAAATTGTTTTGTGGTAGAGTACAATAAATTTGTCACCTTGAAATGTATAATTTTAAATGCTTTACAAATATGACCGATAATTTTAAATACAGAGTTGATTTATGTTGGTATCATATTCATAAAAATGCAATTTGAAATCATCTAAAAGAGGATAAAATCTTATAAAATGAATAAGAAGTTACAAAAGATTTAAAGATATTGTGTCATAAAAGAAAAGTTTGGGAGGCTGGTGAAGGTAATCACATTGGGTATTATACTAGGAAGGTATTGTCTACCAGCTACCTCCTTCTTAAATTCTTGATAAATAGCTTCTAGCCCTATTGCTTCAGAGAGCTTTTAGAGTACACAGTTTATAATATACAAGAAAATGAAACAGCTTGTGTCTACTTAATGTAATTATGAAATGAACTTGTACCCTATAACAACAGTCCCCAACCACTGTGCCGCGGACTAGCACAGGGCCGTAGAGAAATTCCTACTGGGCCGTGGGATGACAGCATTATTTTTTTTGGTGTTTGCATTTTAATAAATTTTAGTTTTTCTGGTTTTCTTTTTTACTTTTATTGATGTATAAATTTTGTAAGAACCTAAACTAGTTCAAGTATAACCACTTGGAGACCCAATGTTTAAGTTTTAATTTGTAAATCTGCCACTTATCCATGCAAAGGTCCTCAGGAAGATCTTAAACTTTGAAACCGGTCCATGGCACACAAAAAGTTGGGGATCACTGCCTTATAATATAGGTTACAGTGCAGACTAAGACGAAATCTACTTGTTTGATGATGAATGAAACGTATCCAACAAAATTAAGTGGTGGAAAACAAAGACGTCAATTAAAAGATGCAATTAGGACTAGTGGTGGTAGAACTTCAACAAAAAAAATTGATATGAAGAAGAAAGGAACAGGGAAACAGAAAGAAAGGTTATTTACATAAGGAAGAAAATAAGACCCAGAGTGAATTTTAAATGCAAAATTGAAACGAAATTATGGAGACTAAGTATGGTTTTATTATCAAAAAATCTATAAAGTCAATTAATGCTTCGAGAAGTATCTTTTAGTCTCCAACGTTTTTGTCCTAACGATTTAAAATAACTTTTCATCGCCATTCAGTTATTCTGCTTTCAAAACAGTTTGCATGCCGGAGTTATGATGCTAAAGGTCAAAATAAACAAGTTAAATATTTTACCGGATTTTAATAAAAAGGCTTTAAAGCAGTTTTGCATCTAGTATTTGATAGCACCTAAAGAAAATAATTTGCCTGTAGGCTATGGCAAAGTGTCTCAATATTCAACTATGAAATTTCTTTTCGTTCGTAAGCCAAAGTAAGCCAAAGTCAGTTTGACCGTTTTTCGTAAAAAATACCTTTATGGTGTATCAAATTTTAGAAGTAGTAGAACATATGTTTCTTAAAATGGGAGTCGAAAATAGCTTTCTGCACGCTCAGCAACTAAAATGGTGTCTTATTGTCCATAAAGGATCTATAGCAAATCAGGAGAATGAAAAGATACATACCAGTTTGCTCTTTAGAAAGACAATAGTCACCCAAAGTCCTCCTTGAAAAGTTGTTTGACACTTATTTATTCAAAAACTTTGAATGAAATCATATTAAATATCCCATTGGCACTAACTGATTGAATACTTAAACAGAGGTTTCAATGAAAATTGTGGTTGTAATTCAAGGACATAAGACAAAACTTTAAAATATCCTGACCAAATATTTTTTAGAAATTGTCCTAGTTATCACTAACATGATAGTTTACAACATAATTATTTAAATAATATTTAAGAGCTGATTTTGGCTTGGAGCAAAAAGGATCCTAGTACGTCTTGAAAATCAAGTTTTAATAAATGGTTTCAAATGTTGTCTTTTACAGAGGCAACTATGACTTTAATAGTCAAAATTAAGACAAAGAAAGGCAGCAAAGAAGTTAATAGTCCAAGACTTTGATTTCAAACAACAGAAATGGAAGTGAAATTCAGGTCTTGTGTTGTTATAGCTCGCCCTTCCCCACTCAAAACTTTTCTGACAGTTTCAAAGTGAATGTGTCTTTTCTACTTTAGGAGAGCCTTAAGCTGTTGTTTGAAACAGAGCTATAAATTTAAGTGTGGCAGAAAGGTTGTACAATGAATCGCACTGGATAAAAATTGGACAGAGGTTGGACATATGGAGTCAACAAGGAACAAGCGATGGTTAAAACTGCATCTATAAAATAAGATTCTTAGAAAAGTATTTCATTTCGTGGGATACTCATTTAAGAAAAGCGAAAACACTACGATAGATATATTTTTAAAAAATTGTGAAATTTGTGAAAAAATGATCAAGTAGCAAGTGTGAAAAATAAGGGGCTGAAAAGTACATTATGCTTTTTTAATAAAACACTAACAATGAAAGTGTGTATATGTAGTCATCATTAATACTCTTATTTGAAAAGTACATTTGTCAATAACTTAGAATGTCTGAGTAACTTCATAGATATTTGATTGAAAATTCTGGAGAATATCCCTTTAAAATACAATCGACACATTTTAGGTAGAATTTGTTTGCGACAATAGTACGATTTAGCATTGAGAGTTTTTATCTATATCAACAAAGATAATATTGGCAGGTATTACGTCACAAATCAGCTTGAATTCATTTACAATCTTGAATTTATTAAAGATCTCAGCCCAAAACATGTAAGTAAATACACTATTTCAACAATACCTACGGAAAGAAATATTCAGAGTCGCAAAATATCACAATAATCAATACGTTACTACGTTTGTCTGCATAAAACTACTAAAAGGAAGGTATATAAGATAGGGATATAAGAAATGATGTCTCGACTGGTAATGTCCTACAAATATAAAGAAGCTCAAAGAATAAAGATTAAATCATTTCAGTAACATTAATATAGTTGGGTTCCTTTGTACTGCAATCTTTGAGGTCGCCCAGGTCTTCGCATAATTTTGCAGATTTTCTATGGGCGCAAACACAGGTTTGGTACGTAGGGCCTTGTTATGTGATAATGCTATGTATTCACTGAGTGAGTAATGAGAGAACAGCTTTTGTCGTAGTTGAGTCTTGTTTCCTATGGTTTACAGTCTAACTGAGACATGATTTTGAGAGATGAAGCATGAAGAAAAGAGAAAGATGTCGGACTTACACGTTACAGTTTATAATATTTAAACAAAAATGTTTTGTTTTGATTTTCAAATAATGGATTCATTTAATCGATTCTTGCCTCTACATTTCATTAGTTGAATGGCTAAGATCATTTTGGAAGTTTACAACACTTGGATAAAGTCCAAACATCATTTATTTAGCATAACTTCTACATTAACTTACCCCTTATCTGTTCACAATTTCTAACTTCTCCATTTTACTTGGTGTTGTTGGTTTTTTGCAATGATTTGGCTTTGATATTGAAACTTAACTCTTTCCAACAGGCTCTCATATTTTCCTTGGACCTTATCCCCTTTGTTATGTCATGTCAACATGACTGAATTTGACAAAGGTCCCAAGCTTTGTATTTTACAACTCTTACTTTGGTATAATAAAGAACTATGCAAAGCTAGGAAGAATAAATGGATATAAGGACGACACTTCATTTGCAAATAGATTAAGCACTCTTTTGCATGATTTCAATACTTTGGGCAACATTATCCCCTCTACTATTTTCTGCTGCTTCCAAAGTTATATTGCTATTATTTCCTATCATTTGAATATAATATATTTTAGCACAACATATGGAGATTTTATTGATCTGCCTGATGAATTGTAAATTACGTATTAACATGGCTGTTTTATCTATTTTCTTGAGCCAGACAAACGTATTCAGTTGTAGTTTACAAAATTAATTTTCTTAAAAGTAGCGGTTTTTAATTAGCTAAACATCTTAAGGAACTATTCCATCAATTATTGTTACAGAGTAACGCAAAATGTACGACATGTTCCACATAAAACCATGGCAGAAGTGGAAAAGTAGGCAGGGGTCAAACAGAGACTTTTCAAATAAATTTGAAAAACCTCCATTTTCTGTAACAGTTTTTTGGCCTTGATTTATTTTGATTCCTTACTCTGTCAACCTTAACTGGTTTTTGTGGACTTTTAGTTCTTTTTCTACTTCCTTGTGTACATCTCCTCTTCTATACTGATTATTATTGATCTGAAGAATTTTTAAAAGGAAGTAAATTTGTGCTTAGCAATAGAAGTTATTTAATTTTATTTGAAATTTTGATTGGAAATTTTATGTCAAAACAAAATACTGGTTATCTTTTGTCAAACTTTTTCTTGATGTGAGTATGATTTCAGCTAAATTTCACATCCTTGACATGTGCTGCAGCAAGTTTATTTTACCAAGAACTTGTAAAGTTGGTCGCATTTAAGGATAACTTTAAGTTGACATATTGTCAGCTGAAATCAACAGACCTCTAGTATAATTTTGGGAACGTCGTGCCACAACCATTTGAAAATTATAGAAAGTAATCACAACATTCTAAAAAAGTAGGAAGAGTAGAATAATTTAGATGAAACCTTGCAGAACGCCAGTTAAAATTGGCTTTAGACTTTTATGGATTCAACAGCATTTATCTTGAACTTTTTTATTCTGTTAGAAAAATAATTTGTAAGCCACAAGAGTCATTTACCAATTTCTTCAGGAAATTGGTCACACCAAAGAGTTTCAGTCATTTTAGTAGAACGTTTATGTCGAAATACAAACTGATGGATATTCAAAATGTTTTCATTTCTAAATCAATTTCTTGTAGACGGGTTTTATAAGTATTTGTGAAAGTACAGGGACTATGGAAGCCGTCTGATAGTTACTACATAGAGAAGAAGGTTCAAATTTGAAGAGAGAAATCACCTTTTCACTTTTCCACACAGTAAGAGTATTTAAAGTTTCAACTGATAGATTGATCATATATCGTAAGGACAAGAAATATACTTTGGATTGTCTTTCGTCATAACTTAGGATAGACAATCTAAACCTCTAGCGATCTGACGATTTAAGGATCTCACCTCTTTATCGATGTAAATTTTCTATGTCCACCCAAAATGGATACTTTTTAATGGTTTTTACAAGAAAAGAGGTTAATTTTTTTCATTTAAAATTGATATCAGGTGGAGTTAATTATTTGATGATTTTGATAGCTGTTTTGAAGTAACTAGTAAATTTTTCAAAGCTGATTTGGAGTTCTCTGAAGTTCCTCGGTTTATTTCCTACCTGTTTCGATTTATTTAGGAAAACTTTCTTGACGGCTCTCCAGCATTTACTCTTGTTGATACTTATTTCAGTAGTAAGATTTTTTATGGTAGATCACTTTTGATTTTTTGTTAAGTGCGTTGCAACAGTTACTTAAGATCTTGTATGCTAATCAGTCTCTCACCTTTTTGTAGTTAGTGATCTCTCCCATTCATATTCTTTTACAGCACATAGTCATTTACATAGTCTACCTTTGACAATTTCCCAAAATATTTTGGTGTTTATGGATTATAAATGCCAGACAGTATACTGTCGAAAATATAATTATCGATGTTCCTGCTTTTTGCTACATATATACCGGGTTCTGGTTCGTATTTTGGAAAAGGAGACTTTCATGTGCAGTAAATTATAACGTGATCAGAAAGAAAGTGGTAAAAGCGAGTTGTTCTAATAGATTAATTCCCATGTTTGTAAAAATAAGATCATTAATATTTTTTGGGCAGTTTCCTTAGGTTTTCATGGCCGCAGGGGAGGATTTAGACCAAATCTTGTGATGCTTAAGCACTGTACACTTTTCCACACCCCAAAAGTTTTGTCTGACCTTTTTTGTTGGTTTTGATATAAACATCAAATTTATTTTTTCCTTTTGTTATGCATTTCAGGTAATGAGCAATGGCAGCAATTATTGTATTCCTTTTTACCCCTGTTGAGCTGATAAAGTGGTACATGATATTGCAGAATTCAAAAAAATACCACCAACATATTACAGCATTTAGGATTTCTTTTGTTCATAAAATGCAGCATTTTGACGGAATCTATTGAATTCTGAGCACTAGTGGGACTGGCTATTTGACATACTTTAAAAAAAACAAAAGTTCTAAAACAATCGAATATGCCCATTGAGCATAAATTTTTGGAGAAAGCTCTCGTGAATACTAGTGAGAATCAAAAGCTGGTGAAGTTTATCTCCATTTTAGCGGATGAAACAAGTAGTTATTGTGCTTTATTTTGTTCATATGTCTTTTCAAATTAGACGAGCTTTGATTGATTAGATTAGATCGATTCATCTTGGATGGAAAAAAGAAGCTTTAGGAAAACGTTGACACCATCACATCAAACCCTCATAATCAAAAAGACCCAAATTCACTGCACAAACAATTCTGCAGATTCTCCCGAATACTATCAGCTTGTCGTTATAATTTCTTTCCTCGATCACCTTACATCGCAAATCCAAACTCTTATTATAAAAGAAAAACATCATACTGATAATTGCTTTTACAGCCTTCCTAAGAATGTTGTACACAATTGTGATTAGATAGAGAAATTGTCAACGTTGCTTGATTTGTCCGTGAATGATCTTCCGTAAAGATACGCTATCTTTCTCTTAAGCTGGAAATGTGAGAGAACAAATATGAAATTTTGACAGGGCTCTATCCACAACACTCGCAGACCTTGTGCCACTGGTTGACATCCTGACCTTTCCAGATATCTACACTGCCTTGCCAATTGCTGCCACTACTTCAGTTACCTCGTCCTCGTGTGAAAGGTCGATATCTGTCCTGAGACATTTGAAAACCTATATTCGCAGTACCACACATGAAAAAAGGATTGACATTTTTAAATGAGACCCAGTCATTGTATAAATTTCACAAGGGACTGGTACATATTTTAATAGTTATTTCCCAACCAGTGGGATTTTCATTCATTTAAATCGCTTCGATTGGCTTCAGTTACAATTAACTTCATTTCTGTCATTGAGCAAGCATGGCAAAAAAGGGTTTTCTGTATACTAAAATAGACAAGCACAAGTTCTTGTTTGAAATTTGTAAAATTTTGACAACCTTTTTAATGATCTTGCAATCAGTAAATATGCAATACAAGCAGTCGTTCACTTCAATTTATTTCATGTCATCGTCATGTCGCAGTAAAGCATACCACATATTTCTGAGTTGCAGGAGGACACTTTAATAATTAAGCTTGAAACATAAATTGGTATCGGTTTTGTCACTGCAAATAGCACCTGTCATGAACCCATTGTTTACGTTATTCACAGGAAGACCTGAAAGAAAATAACGGGTAATTTTTAACAAGGGAATTCCTTGTATTTTTGAAAAGAGTAAAGTAGGGAGGGGAGTTTTTGCCACTGTGGCTGATTATCATACAAGGCATAAATCTACTAAGTGTATGAAACTGTGAAAAAAAAGACAGAAATAAAAGGGTTAGCCCAAGAAAAAAGAGTTGTCGTTAAGCTTAAAACCAATAGCCGGAGAGTTTAATGATATAGCCATACGAAGGGAACAAAATTTATTCATAGGAAGTTGTATTAAAATGACGAGTAAAAACTGCAGACTGCTGAAGGCTTTAAGACAAACAGCTTAGAAGGGTTGGAACAAACTGAGCTGGTTCCAGCAAGGAAACTCGTCAGAATACTTTCTATGATAATACTTAGATGAGGAAGTCCAGGTAGATTTTTTTAGATACAAATTGTCTTAAACCGTAAGGATCTCTCTAGCGCAATACGAGAATCAATCACTTTAGAAGCAAGTTAACAACTTGATTAAATATAAGAACGCACAAAAGATCTAGAGAAAATGACAAATCTAAGAGCTTCACGATGACTATTTCGCAAGAGAAGAAGCAGACTGACCACGATTAACATTAGAATAGTCGTTCATGAATATTGAAGGGAGAATAGAACTCAGCTTATTATTGAACAACTTCAGTTGCATTTTTCAGGGATTGAAGTGGCCAGCCAGTTCATTTCCCATTCTTTAATATATTTCTGGTTGCATTTCATAGATTTCCTTACATCCTGCAGTGCCAATCGTCGTTTTCAAACCGGTTTATTTTGTATGTTCATTTCAGTCGATAGTAAAATATCCCATCCTGATTGTTTCTTCATCTAGAAGGATCCTTTCTAAAGCTGGTTTTCAAATCAAATCTCAGATATTTCTACTTTCAGGAAGGTATGAGTGGGTAGTTGGGGGCATAGTAAGAACAAAATTGAACTTGAACTACCTTTTTATTTATTTTTTTATTTATTTACGAAAATTTATACAGGATAACTAATTCAAAAATTTTAGAATAATTGAATAATTCTAGCTATAGAGGGTATGTGAAAAGCTTCAGTGTTTTCTCTTTCCTTATAACTCAAACCGTTTCTACCATAAATTACAATTCATGCTTCCAAGTCAGCAAGTTGATTCTTATTAACAAAAGTATAGCAAGACAGGAAGTACAAATCAACATTACTCAAACTAGCACCTTCAGTAATGTGTGTTTCTGATAAACTTGTCATATTTATTTTCCCTCGGGTGGTTAGGGTAATAGTTTCTAATAGTGGAAATTTATATAGCAACCCTCGAGTATTTTGATGAACAAATTGGATTCCTGTTCGTAAACAATAGCTCAAAGTCCCCGAAAAACTTGGAAAACTTGAAAAAATATTTTGTAAATTAATTTCTTGCTGTTTATTAATACTCTGTGCTGTTTCTTCAATACAAAATGTGACCCAGGACGTTCTTAGTAAGCTTCCTCTGTCCACGAACCCTAAACAGCAACTAAGATTAATTAATAAAAAACGACTTTTTTTTCTACATATTCAGGTTGTCAATGGGAGAAGCTAACAAATATAAATGGATGGTTTGTTAATTGCAAAGGAAAAGTCACAAGGCCTGGCAGGATATCATCTAGATAAGTTCTAAATATTCAAACATAAAGCTTAGTTTGGAAATGGTTATGATATGGTTATATAGATCTCTTTGTTTTTGTAAATGATTTTAGAATTTTAGCTTCCTCTATAATTTTTAACAGGTGGCACCTGATAGCAGTATTTAGTACTGAGTAGCTTTCTCTTGTATAAAGTTTTATTAAATAAATAAATTAATTAATTAATGTACTTTCAAAATAACTTTAGAAAATGAAATTATATATATAAAAATGTATATATATATATATATATATATATATATATATATGATTTTGGTATTATTTAGAATATTACAAGAGGCTAATTTTTATCGTGGATAAACATGCTATGTAATAAAAAGATAAACGTTTATGACTATGTCAAAGTCTCTTTTATCAAAGTTTGAAGATTGTACAATTTTCTCTTGCAAAGGTATAAGTTAAAAGCTTAACTACTTTGCCTGTTCTTCTGAGCTGGTAGTTGTGTTAAACAAGTAAGGGAACTAAATGGAGTGGGAGACCGATGAGAAAGAGATAACAGAATACCATTTAAGTGAACAAGAGAGCAAGCTCGACGTCAATTATTATATCATAGTTAGTGACATTTAAAAATTATAATACCCAAAAAGGAGAACAAGTCAGATTTAAAGGTTAGTTATATTTAAAGACTACAGTCAGGAACAGTAAAGTTCTCCTGAAAACAAATTTATTACAAATGGCAATCCGAACCCTCTTTTCAAATACCCAAATTGGTGAGATAGTAAATTATATTAAAGTTATATCAATACTGACTACTTAAGGATGGCCACCGCCAATTAGACTATTACATAATTATTTATAAATTAATTGTTATTATTAAATTGATAGCTTGACCGCTGAAAATTAAACAGTAACTACTTCTGTTTTTAGATAACAAAGCTGTAAAAAAGTAAAACAAGCTTATTCCTCTAGCACATACGTGAAGTCAATAGAGTGACAAATTTTTGTCAAACAATTAAACTTAAAATCTTTAAATTGATATGGTAATAATTTTTTGATTGTAGGAACAAATCATCCAAAGTGTTACTAGCATCTTACAAAATCTCTCAGAGTGGGAATTTCACATTAGTCTCAAAGAAAATATGGTTAATTTTCCTTGTTGTCATCCATATCATTATTTCAACGTAATGTGAAACATTAGGAAATTTTCTTCGTAACTATGCGGTTTCCAAATATAAATAACCATAATTGGGCTTTTGTAGCTCAAAGAACATGAACCTTTAAGCTTATTTCATTTGAAAAAACCAGTGTATTAACCTTGTGGAATTTTTAAAAAAATAAATTTTCTATTTTTCTATTATATTATATTTATTGTCTATGCGATGAATTTTAGGAAGATTTAAAAAAATTTCATTATGTTTTCAGGTATTTCGATTTTGTAGTGCTAATGAAAAAGCAGATAAATATGTGACGTTTTGTGTCATACTTATCCCACATGCACTTATTGTTATCAGAAATCTTCCAGTTTAAGGTGTTGGCAGGTGATGGTAACATTTAATGAGTAGATTTAATGAGGAAAGTCATTCTCTCTAGTTTCCAGTTCCAAATCACATTCCAACTTTATTCCCGCTCAATAATCTATTCCTGCAATCTCATATATTGTCCATTTTGAATGCAATAAACCAAATGGAGGTAGAGTCTTTCCTGTTTACATTGTACCACCTTTATTACCACTGCGTCTAGTCTTTTCTGTTTATTTCAGACATGGAAAGGCTTAAATTGGATAGTTTTAAGGACAGATCTTCCACATTGTGCTGATCCAACTTTCTCCTGATGTTTTACACTTAGAATAGCATAATCAAGCTCTTTTACAGCACTCCATTTTTATGTTTATATTTCAGGTGGATTATCTGTAATTTCTTTGTCTTTCGAGGAACTCAGCATCATAATTATTTGTACCTTTTCGGTTTTTTCACTCCACATTAAACGATGATATTTGCAGACATACTGAGGTTTTTTTCCATGTATTACTGTGTTGCTTGACTGCTTTGGGAGTCCTAACCATTTCCTGAGGTAAACAGTACACTTGTTTACAATGCGCTCGCGTCTTGTTGCAGCTAGTTTATATATCATCAATGGCTCTAGGATATAATCCAAACTGAAGACGCCAAACCTGGAACCCGCAACTCAAACCTGTCCTGTCAATTGTTATTAGTCCTGCATTAGACTGATCAAAAAACTTCCACTCACTTGTCATCATTACTGAGGATTATATTGTACCATCTTCCTTAGCTCTACACTCTTTTTTTACTGTTGGTATTTCATCTCCTGCAATTATGAAATGAGGGTCCTTCTATTTTCTTTTAAAAATAACAAGGTACATGTATCCATCTATCTATCTATCTATCTATCTATCTATCTATCTATCTATCTATCTATCTATCTATCTATCTATCTATCTATCTATCTATCTATCTATCTGTCAATCTATTTATATTTCTATGTCTGTCTATTTAGTTATCTCTCTCTATATATATGTATGTGTGTAGATTTGGATATCAAAATTCTTGATAGCTTTTTCCATGGATACACAGATGCACGGATGCACGGATGCACGGATGCACGGATGCACGGATGCACGGATGCACGTTTAGGTACTAAAATACTAGCCGCATTTTGAATAAGTAGTGTCAAAAATGAACATTTGCCAATACATTAACACATGCATATTGTTATACATTGTGACACAGAGNTATCTATCTATCTATCTATCTATCTATCTATCTATCTATCTGTCAATCTATTTATATTTCTATGTCTGTCTATTTAGTTATCTCTCTCTATATATATGTATGTGTGTAGATTTGGATATCAAAATTCTTGATAGCTTTTTCCATGGATACACAGATGCACGGATGCACGGATGCACGGATGCACGGATGCACGGATGCACGGATGCACGTTTAGGTACTAAAATACTAGCCGCATTTTGAATAAGTAGTGTCAAAAATGAACATTTGCCAATACATTAACACATGCATATTGTTATACATTGTGACACAGAGGTAAAAATAGGGACCCATGAAGACTGACATGATTATGGTAGTAGAAATATATAGCAGCAGTAAAAATTACACCATTGAACAAAAAAAAATACATACAATATATCCAACCAGTTGATTTACCCCAGAACGCACTGATAATGTAATACTAAGTCCTACCAAAGTTAAATAATACCATATCCTATCATAAATTGATACCAAATTCTACCAAATTCTACAATAATTAATTCCAAATCAAAGCAAATCCCACAAAAATTTATAGCGCATTAAAAGTGGAATAATAATTTTGTGTTTCAAAATTTACACTGTTGAAATTATTGAATTATTTTAAGAATAATCAAGAAATAACTTTATCCTATTTTGTATTTATCCAACAAAAATTAAAAAAAAGTGAAAGCCTGGTTTTCTCACTTAAAATCCTAGAGGAAAATCTAATAATTACATATCTGATTTTTTTAAGTTCTGATGAATTCTGCAAAGTGAAGTTATTACCTGGAAAAAATTTTCTCCCAGGAATTAACCAAATTTTTGGATTCTATAATAAATAATAGTACGAATGATTGTATGTATCTTCAATAATTAACAGTGCTCAAGGGACCCTTAAAAATTTCATTTGACTACTTTCGTACCAGTGGTCAATATACATTTGCTCTTTTTCTGCTCTGCTTAGAATTGAAAGACCTTTGTTAATTCAAGTATTATAGTTTTAAGATAGCAAAAAGGAGTTACATTAAAACCAATTTTAACTAAGTGATCAACTGGTAACTGAAATGCATTTGTTTGATTCCCACTAAGATATACAAATGTTGTCACAATAAAATCTACTCACAGCAGAGTTTTCTGTTTGGAAAAGTTTTTCCGATTTAGCTTAAAAACAATGGTGATATTTCAAAAGGATAATCTTTCTGTAGAATACGTATGTTTTATCATTAGAAGTTAACTGTTGGCTTAGCAACAACACAAGCAAAGCTTATTGTTAATTTTCCCAATTGTTAATAAACTGTTAAATTGAATTAGTCAGTACTATTAGCTATGCGTCAAATGTTATGACTTTCAGTTTACTTAGCGGCTTGTTTAATATTTATTGCAACAAATGTAGTTTGACAGTTTCTGTTCCTTCAGATCCCGCCCTCTTACTTCTTTATTGTTACATATATTTAAAAGTTAAAACTTTGTTAGCATTGGATTATCACCTTAGCATCTCCGTCAAAAGAAGATGTATCTTCTGTACTACTGACTTTCAAGTTTATTTTAGAAAATTATATTAAAAACACCATAATGTGGAATCCGAATAAAATGATGGTCAGTTTTCACGATGCTTTTTCCTCGAGATTCGTCCTGAAAAAGATCCTGGAAGAAGATTTAAATTGATCGGATCTTTGTCAAATATAGAAATAAAGAAAGTATCAACAATACCTGTAACTTTTTAAAAGCTACTTGTCTTTGACTGTTAAATAACCGATAAAAATTCTTTTTTTAATAAAAAAGGGACTACTCCATACAAAAAGTTTCAAATGTCTCCCGAATTTGAAAAAGGTACATCACTGTCGATAGATGTAGACTGCTAATATCAATATTTAAAATTGTATTTAATTAGACCGTTCCTATTGTGTTTTTCAACAAATATTGATACTTGACTTTATTTACAGAGCAACATGAATTTTTATGTGCTGCTTCTGAAGATTCTTGTTTGTTAAATTATATAATTTTCCACAGAATTCTCCTTATTTCAAATTAGGAAATAATACCACAGAAGTTAGTTTCAAGAAAATGCATACTAAACTGTCTCTCACTAATGCAAAGTTGATTCGATAAGGAGCTAAAAATAACACTTTCACTTCATGGGAGCTTAATCAACTTACCACACTCTACAGAAAAAAATATAATTACAGTCAATTGAAAATTACAAATCAAACAAAAAACGAGCCACTTTTACAATTTTTTATTTCAACATGGACTTTAAAAAAAAATTAAATATTGGAAAGGTGAATGAAGCTTAAAATAAGTTATTTATAATGGCCATATCAGGATGATTTTTAAAACACCATTCAAAAACATCTAGAATTAATTACCCCCAGGGGACCAATTATGAAAATGTACTGCAGCACGACAGGAAACTAACAGCTGAATCGTAATGATTTTTCAAAGCTATTTCCAGCTTCCAAACTGCAATTGTAAAGAACCGCTTCTGTGTGGTAGTGTGGAGTCACACTTTTGTACTTAGAAGCTGTTTTTCCTCACAAAAGAAAAGTTAAAAATGCTGTCTCTCCTGTGTCATGATGTTTCAAAATTTATCTTAAAAAGCGCGTTGTTCAAAGTTTAAGTTTCTAATGTTGTCCCTTTCTTCAAAAATGCAAGTGATTATATTCTGATCCTGGCAAGTATAAACCAGTAAGCCTTCTTTCTGACATTAGTGAAATCGTTGAGGAACTTTTAAACAAGGCACTGGTGAAATTCGTCTAGATATCTTTATTACTGTTTAAAATTGATTTAGAAGATACCACCCCACTCGTCATCTTTCAAGTGGAATTACTGAAAGTACCTATATGTGTATGATTTAGTCTGGTTAGGTTAAGGAGGTGGCATAGTTTTGGATACTTCCAAGGCACTTAATACGTTGTGCCACTCTAGCTTGTTTCATAAATTTTCTTGTTATGGTATTTGTAGAAGGGTCTTTAATATAATTCAGTCCTTTTTTCGGCTTGTAAAATCCGTGATACACTTGATGGAATTACATCTGATGAGTATTCAGTTAAAGCTGGAGTTCTACAAGTTTCTATCCTTAGTCCAACTCCCTTTCTTCTTTAAACCAATGATTTTCTTGGTGACTTACTTCAGTTGGTCAACATCTGTGTTGATGACACTACCTTGTACCCTGGCATTTACCAAAGGATAACTCAGGTCATAGCTGTTAGAAGGTCTTCCTTGGCAATGGTAGTGTCTCTGCATATCATGTCTGGAAAGGTGAGCTTCCGAGATCGCTTGAGTGATGATGGGTGCCTCCATAAGAGAAATGACGACACACGTTCATCTGAGGCACGTGCACAGTGTGCAGCAAGTTGGGCGCTTATTCTTTTGACTAAGGTTGATATCCTAGGTAGGTCACCGTATATCATTTCAAGAGTTAGATGTTTTTTCCATGAAAGATTTAATACTCTTCTGAGGAGACGGGTATAGCATCCATCTAGGCGGCGGTGTTGTTTAGCGGAAAGAATCAATGTTTTAGATCCGAAGAGTAAAATGTGTTTGATTATTTTCCGAAAAATTCTGGTTTTAATCTTACGGTTGAGCTGGGATTTCCAGATCTTATTCATTTTGTTACATGGAGTCCATGCCATGCCCTTCCTGATATAAGAAATCTTCTTCAGAGTTTATAATGTGTGATTCTAGATACTTGTAGTCTCTAACACATTTGAGAATGTTATTTTAAAGGGTTTTAATTTTGACGTTGTTGCAAATATTAATTGGCATACGCCCTGCTTTGGTTTCATTCAGATAGATCCCTGTACAGTTTGTTTCTGATTCAAGGGCAGAGAGCAATGCCTGGGCGCTAATAAGGTTGTCGAGCAAAAGTGCAATGTCGTCAGCAAAATCAGCATCGGTGATATGAAGAGCAGTATAAGGTGAGCTTTTTCTGGGCTGGTACATGAGTCCATTTTAATTGTATCTAGGGAAATCTGCATGATACAATCGATTGCAATGAGGAGGAGGAATCTTGCAAGTGTGTCGCCTTGGAGAATACCAAAGAGAATATGAAAAGGCTCTGTTTCGTCATTCAGTATCAGGACAGTGGAGTCTGTGTTTGCATACAGGACTTTAATAGCCTTAATGATTTCTGTTGGAATGCCATAAAACCCTAACATTTCAAACATTGTCTCGCGGTTAACAGAGTCAAAAGCCTTGTTTAAGTTAACAAAAATGAGAGCTGCAGTTTTATTGCAAAAAGTGATTTCTTCAATTATTCTATGTTGTGTGAGAATTTGTCCAAGCGTAGAACAACCTGAGCGGAAACCATTTTGGTTTTTGCGTAGAAAATGTTCTATTTTTGGACAAAGACGGTTCAGGCATAGTTTTTAATATATTTTTGCAGCTACAGGAAGCAATGAAATACCACAATAATTGTTTGCTAATGCAAAATCACCCGTTGTGGGGATGGGTGTGATTTTTTCACACAAAAAAGTCTATCAAAGAATGCGGCTGTCAAAGAATGGGGATAAACAGAGTTGGTTTATTTCAAAACGAAACAAATACAGCTGATATCGTTCAGTAGAATGGTAAGATCTTATCCTTCTCAAATTTTCATAAGTAATTATTTTGATCTTAATCCTAGTAAGGATATTCTTTCTCTTGAGGAATGTTTCTTGATGAGACTTTTTACTTTTTCTCCAGATCTCTCTTTGGGTTTATATGTTTAATCTATTGGCAAGTCTCCTTATGAAAAGGTTGGTTCTTCGTTGTTCTGCTAGAGAGTACCTTACGCCTAAGGGTAATTTGTATCTCTATAGTTGTACCATCCGTCCTTGCATAGATTACTGTCGTCACATCTGAGCAGTTGTTCCCTGATTTCATCTTGATGTTCTTGACCGACATTATAGACTTGTTTTTTAACTTGATAAATCAAAATCATGCTGCTACTTCTAAACCTTTTTCTATTAGACAATCTTGCCTTTTTTTCATCCCAAGGCCAGGTCGTAGAACGTTTTTGACTTCTGTTTTCTTCCCTATATCACATACGTTGAATGTTTAAAATCAGCACTTATCTCTTGGTCTAATTTTTTTGTCTTTTTCGTCACTGTTTTTCTCACTTAGTGACTTTGTGCCTTGCATGGTCTTTAATAAGGATAAAGAAACATAGCAAAGTGAATTTCACATTTCCATCAGTAATTTTTTTTTCATTGTAACATCATGAACATTTTATTCTGCCGTTTTGAAGAAAACTGCAGGTTTTATGCATGGGGAATTTTTATTGTATTTTGATATTTAGTACTCTGAAAAAGATGACTATCAAAAGAAATTTAGCAATACCTAAAATTTAGTAGTAGTAGTAGTAGTAGAAGAAGTAGTAATAATAATAATAATAATAGTGGTGGTAGTAGTAGTGGTAGTGGTAGCAGAACCAGTAGTAGAAGTAATAGTAATGGTAGTGGTAAAAGTAGTATTCGTGTTTTGCACCGATAACACAATGTAACAAAATTTCAAAAAAGTTTTGCTTGACTCATTTTTATTGTCGATTCTGAATCAGTTTTTTGCGCTGATTCCAAATATGCTATTGGTTTTTCTGTAGCATCGTTCGTTCTTCCACAAGTGCTATCTTTGCATTTTTGGTACCTAGCATTTTTGTGGTGCCTTCATTTTGGTCTGGAGAATTGATTACGCAAGAAAAAACAACAGATTTGCAGCAATGAATCTTTAGAAAGTTGAACTTGAACGGGTCGCTGCATACTAATGTTAACTGATCNTTCCAAAAAGTGACTATGCTCAGTAACATAGAAACGAACGATGGTTGAGAAAAATAAATGTGATTTTCGGATTCAGCGCACAAAAATACATTGGAAAACATCGAAAAAGTGTGTCAAGCAAAAATGCTGTTACATTGTGTAATAGACTAACTGGAACCTCCTTCTTAAAAAATTAATTACCTCTGTTTTCCATACGCCTTTTAGATTTATCACTGGGAGCAATCACAAAACAGAAGAATACGAAATGTTGAGAAATTTGAGATATTTCTTCTAAAACCTTTAATGGAAACGTGAATTATAGAATAAATTGAATGCACTATTCGGTTTATACAGCATCTAATCAAAGCATCACAAGCATCATCAAAAGTTTCCACTAAAAGTAAAGTGATGCCAAAGGAGTATAGGCATGCAGTGATCCTTTTGGATGGCGATTGTTGATGCCTGAATTATCAGTTGGATTATTTTTCACTTCTTTCACCCTAAAAGAGTCTGTTATCTATTTAGTGTTGAGGGTTACTTTATTATCTTTTTCTTCCTTTTATTGGTTTCTTTCCTTTCCCAATTCCAGCTTCGAAAACCTACACAAACATGGTAGTATGGCATTTTTACAGAGAAATAAATTGGAAGCAGTACTTCTAGAACATGACTAAGCTTCAAACCAGAAATGTCTCCTACTTTTACCCTTTAATTTAACTACTCAGACACTTATGTCTAAGTTTACAAAGTACTTTGCATACCCTAGTTAACGAAAGCTTTGAGAGTTTACCTTTTTCAATGACGATAATACTAAAATAAGCAATAAAAAAATTAACTCAAGTCGACAGCAGATTTACACATTAATAACAATTGAAATATACCGTTAAAATGTAAGGAGCCACGTCTAAACAAACACTTTTAGAATGTTAGACAAGTCATCCACAAATTGACAGTGATTTACAGATATGCATATTATCTTACTACTGCACCAATGTAAAGATCTGTACACCCACTGGCAATTTTAGCTCTTCGAAGTAGCTTTTGTTCTGTAAAAGGTTTTGAGCCATCAAGACCTTACTCACGAGTTCAGTATGGTGTCTTTACCAAAGCATAGCTGCTCCACTACAATGGAACCAAGTCTAACAATATGATCCATACTCAATATAGGGTAACTGTGTTGGAGATGTACAATGTAGCAGGGATCAAAAAATGATACATTTTACCTAGCAGGAAACATTAGTAAAATCAATAGGCTTTAAAAAATCTAATCTGTAAAGATCACCTGCCTCTTAAAATCAGACGGAAAATTGATGGAAACTTGTCATTGCTAAGCAAAAAGTGATCTTTTAGTGATTTAAAAAGTTGTTTGGTCAACTTTTCCCTTACAACCACTTGTTAAATAACAGTAGAATGTTTGGAACTATAGGTTTACCTAAGAAAGATATATATATATATATATATATATATATATATATATAGAGATAGAGAGAGAGAGAGAGAGAGAGAGATAGAGAGAGAAAGAAAGAGAGAGCAATATCATAATATCATCGTAAGGATAGATATCTTAATGAGAAACTGTCGGCAAAGGTAAAATCAAACGCACTTGTTTTAATTTAAGACATTTTTAACAAAAAATGAATAAAATGGAGGTAGAATTAAAGCAGAATTAGGAATATTGTAATAGTTGCTATGCATTTATTATAAAAGTACAAAGAGGCAGAAATTACTTTCTTTTGGGAATAATAAATGAGAATAGTGCTTTCTCTAAACGCTCGCCATCAAATATCTAAAGTTTAAAAGAATTAACCTAATAAACGTTATATCTGGCAATAAAGTTTGGTGATGGTAACCATCAGATAGGAAAGGTTTTCTGGTCGTTTATTTTTAGTGACTGGTTAGAAGGCATCAGGCCATGCAATTTCTCTCTTTTTTTAATGAAGCCTCTCTGAAGAACATTTTACCTGGTAGTTTTGGAGTACATTTAGGGTCTCTTCTTGTGTTAAGATCACGTTTGTGCTGTAGTAGTCGATTTTCAACTCTGATATTAGTTGGGATAATAGAGAGATTTTTTCATGATCTGCAGGAATCACATTGGAAACAAGTCATCCTAATATTTAAGATACCCCCAGTGTCATTTTTTGTCAACGTTTTAGATTCCTAAAGGGCCTTTAAAGATGATAAAAAACAATGATGTCAAAAAAAGCTGATCCCCCAGCTACGAGTTTATTAAATGCAGTCTAGTAAACAAATAAACGTACTTTAAAAGTACTTTAAACAACGCTATTACATTAGATAAAGATACAGGTTACTTTGATATTGTTTCTGGTGTATTGCAAATAGTTACACGTTAAAAAATACCTTTATAGTATTTCCCTTGACTGTGCTAAGAGTGTCAGTCTTAACCACAAAGGAGTAGGAAAAATTCGTCAGTGTTTTCTTCTGAATTTGGAAAATAAAGATGGCATCAATGGTTTTATACTTTTTTAGACACAGTAGACAAACGCTCATAGTTGCTTTCCATTTTGCTTTATTTTATGGATTTTTTCAATTTCCTCACAGCGGTGCCCATTATCGGTATTAATTTTTACATGTCAACTTCCTGGCCTCGAAATCCTCGAACTGGATAAATATTTTCAGATGGAGTCAAAGGCCCACTTAATATTTTACCAGTACCTTCTTCCTCAGTGCTTCACAGCTCGCAATATAGGTAAGAACAGTCTAAATGCAGTCTAGATACTATTCTTGCTCGTTATGAAATTTTGCAAACTTAAAGGTGAATAATAAGCTGAGTCTAGTTAAACTTACCAGAATCAAGAAAATGATGCATTTCTGGAAGATAAGCTGAAATATAAAAGTTTCAGGTTCGTGCCTTTGCTAGCCAGTATTGTATTTGTATTGGTCTCCACAACTATTGCCATTAAATTATTTAATATTTATAGACTGTCAGGTAACCAACCCAAGGAATACAAAAGATAGCTGAGAATAATTAAGAAATCAAAGAAATAAATGGTTTTAGTACTTCTGGGGATTTATTTTAATCCTGAGTATTACAAAAAGGTTGTAGGATAATCTCCAGAAAATCCCCGGTCATAACCCCCGGATAAGAACCCTCTGAAAACTTTTTCGGAAAATCAAATTACTTACTTTAATTAACATAAATATGTTGTTAGTGGTACGAAATCAAACCTACGGAAAATGATCTTCATATTTAATCTAAGGGAAAAAACCCTCTATACTGCAAATGTGGATAAAAACATTATTTGAACAACACAGTATACCCCCACCTCCCCACAAAAATGTGTGAGGCAATTATATTTTGATGTTGTGTGCAAGTGTATGAAAGTACTGCATTATCTCGCAACTATGTTAATAAAATGGGATGTTTTCTACGAGTTGGCTTCTGTTTGGATAGGCTCGTAGCGCATCAAACTGATGGGCTATTTAAGCTTGTTTAATAAATAAATTAAAATTCTGTTGTGTAGGGGTTTTGTTCTTGGAGGATTTTTGATAAGAAAGGTTTTTCAATGGGACTTTGTCCTGGACTTTATTAGAGGATTGTCTATAGCTTTTGTTATTATCCTACTGAGGTCTCGATACCTCAGTGGGAAGAAATTTTACTTATTTTAACTGAAGATATTGCTTCAAATTCAGGTAAGAGCTCAAAAAATTAATACATCTTTTTAATAAATATTTATCATGAAGTGTTGCTTATATCTTATAAGTCAACTACCAAGGAATTCGAGGTAGATTCTCCGAGTGACTCAATATATATCATCGTACCATCGACTGATGATCCATGACTGTAGTATTCAGGATCAGACCTATCTACTTTTCTCTTGTTCATCAACAAAAATCTACCACCCAACATTTTTCATCAAGTTTTTTACCATATTTCTATTCATTTCTATCCTTCATCCATCATCTCTCTTCATTCTTTTTGCGAATAATTTATTTTTATCTCTCTGGTTGTTGTCTTTCTTGTTGTGATGTGGATTGCCGATGTATGCATTGTCCCATTACTATCATATAATCAGCCAGTACCATCTTTGGCTATAGTTTTCTGAGTGTTTCATTTTTATACTATGTATATATCTATAGATATATATATATGTGTGTGTGTGTCTGTTGTTTTGTGTATTCATATCAAAAAGTGCTCAATGCATATAGCAGAGCAATATACATAAGGTAAAGCACGAAAAATAAGCACTATGATTGCAACTACTAGTTTCACGATATGTCGATCATCAGACAATAATGCTATTTTTGCCTGATGATCACCTGATGATCGAAATATCGTGAAACTATTAGTTGCAATCATAGTGCTTATTTTTCATGTTTTACCTTATGTATATATATATAGTTAAGTTATATGATAAGCAAGTTTATGTAAACAGTACTTATCTTGTTAAATGGGATGTGTTATTTACAACCAACCTGAACCGAGCTAGATATTTCATTTTCTTCATATTAGAAAATCATAGCGAGAATAAAATATTTACAAACCTGACGTCTATGCCTATGTTTTTATTGCACTGTCTACCTATTACAGCTTGATGAAATTTGTAGGATTCATCAAGCCAATAGAAGAAAACTTTAGTGTATACGAAAAGCTAAAACCAACTGCAGAATCGTGAAATTTGTAAAGCACTGATGACAAATCTCAAAAGCTTCTATGTCGATAAAAACAGAAGCGCCTTGAGCTGATTAAAAAAATTCTTTCTCTGCATGTTTACCTTCCACCTGCTTGCTTCGTTTGTTCTCTGCTTATACAATCACTTCCATCCTTCACTACTGTTTACTGAATCCAGTATCACACTGAAAATCCTTCACCAATATCAAAACACTGCAGACAAAATTATTTTGTAGAAAACTAAATAAGAAGTAACTGTTACTTTTGCATTTGTACTGGGCGAAGTTTTGTTTTGCTTTTTAGAAAATCCATTGCAAATAACCTACTTCTGTTATTTCAGTTTTTTTAGGGAACTGGTTCTCGACCTCAAAAAGTGTCACAAAGCAACAATTGAAGAAAATGGTTTCTGAATGATTTTGATAAATGATTCAAGAAGATCTGCAGCATTAAACGTGGTTCATTATCTATAGCTGAACATTATGCATTAAGCAGATGAAAGCATCTGTTTTTCTGGTGGAAAAATTTCATAATCGCGTCTTTTCTGACTCAAAAATACCTTAAGGAGTATTAACAGAGAAAAATATTTCCTTCAGTTTAAAGTAAAGGGATCATTTATAATGTATAGCGTTAATAATATCGTCCAATTGATGAACTGTGAATTTTTGAATTTCAATCTTGATCAGTTAGTTCTACCGAAAGAAATCAAGAAACGCGTCTTAAACTCAAAGGTCTTGACATCTATTGTATCATATGACTTAAGTATGGTTGAAAATTGACCTAAGAAAAATTTAATTGAAGGCGGTGCTTTGATAAAAATAAATAAAACCTTTTTACTTCTTTATTTTGATATCTTGTGTAATCTCTAACAATGACAAATTATTTTCTTCATGTATAATGCAAGCTTAAACTGTTGAATTACCAAAAGTGATATAGTAGTAAAAAATTATCTACCACAACATTTCTAATCCAAAGATTAAAAAATGAGTTTAATTTGAGTTTTAATCTAAGTATTTCATGATAAACTTTTTCCTTGTTCTGTTAAACTGTCTCTCAGTCGGAGTTTAGTTTAGAGCCAATGAAAGCCTGTTACTTTATGAGTAAAACATAAAAAGAACGATATGAGTAACGAAGGTTGGAACTAAATCTTGTCCAATAACGATATTAAAACTTTTTCTAGCTGAGAATTAATTATGAGATGTTCTTTATTTCCAAAAATTAAGGGAATATCAAGAATATATACTGACACTTTGTGTGCCTGTGTCTATGTCTGAGCACTCTCCTACTCCTCTTAACTCAGCGTCAAACTCAAAGATAATCCGTATTAAACAAAAATACATCTCTCTGTCTGTCTATGGCATTAAAATTTGGCGATTTAATTGGATCAAAAAAGAGTCAGTGAGAGATCAGCTCCAAAGCTCCACCCATAGTAAGAAAAGCAAAGGAGAATTCCAAAATCATATGCTTTACAAAATGAAACTCGAGCCATGGTGTTTGAAACTGGAGTTGAGCTTTTGATCAAGCTAACGGCTCATCATGCGACACCTGGTTGAGAGAAAAGTAAAACCGCAAACGTTATTAAATATTGTGATGAGAAAGTGATGCTGACACATTAATTGAGTTGTACTGAACACGCTTTAAGACTCTCATTGAACACCACACCAAAAGTTTCAACATAACCACCGAGAAAATCTCCTTTCAAATCAAAAAGTAAAAGTTTAAATGACCGATATTTCTTCTTTCTCGATATTTTACAGGTTTTTTTATCTATGTTACCTACAAAAGGGAAATGGAATCTTGAACAGTGTAACCTGTTTGTGCATTCCATTTCTTCTAAATCCCTTTCTAGGATACACTTTAACACATTTAAACTATGGCAGTATACAAATCAGAATAGATAGGCAAACATATGAAAACTGTATTTCGAAAATCCTTTAGTTCTAATAGTAATAATCTTGTGTCATCATTCTCTTTTTTAGTAACTAAGTGTCTGTTAACTGATTCCTCTAGATTTTGAGCAACAAAGAGCTCCATAGTTATCTCCCTGGTTGCTAAAAAGAAACATTCTTAACCCAAAGACCAAAGAATTCGAATCCGGCCAAGGGAAACAGACGTTAGATAAGAAAAATGTTAATGGAAAATAAGAGTTTCAATGAGTAGATATTTCTATACTTGTTTACTAAATATTAATGAAATTAGTGCCAATACATAAACCACTTTCAAATAGTTGTATCAAATACTATTGTACATTATCACTTATTTTAGCAATATCCAAGGTAATTTAAAAACTTGTACAATAAAAATTATTTGACTGCCTTGAAAACAATTATTAAGAAATTGTTAAATAAAGATAAAATGGATTTCTGACAAGTTGGAACAACAGAGCTGACAAGTCCATGAGATAAAAAAGTAGGTCTGATAGACTTAAGCAACATCTCCGACACTCTGATTCAGGGAAAGCTTTTTCTGAAATTACAATGTTATCCATTGTAAATGTTATTAAAATTGCAGAAAAAATATATTTATTATAGAAGAACATTTGTCATCATACATCCAATGTACTTATGATTGACGTCATCAAAACTGACTTTTTCAAATAAATGATTTTTTCAAACTTTTAAAAGGAAAACTTGAAGGAATTCTATGTGGTATTTCAAAATTAACCTGACACAATTAGCCAACCTTAACATCATATCTTGCCATAAATTCTTACATGTTTCTACAAACAAGAAACATGTACGTCTTGCAATCAACCCTTTTCTCCATGAACGAAAACGTATCAAAAAATGTTAGAAAGGTCAGCAGCAGACTTGACCATTTAAACGAGATTCGACCTTTCTTTAGAAAGTGAGTTGTTGCTAAGTTTTATTTTGTCATATATATGACAATTTGCTTTCAGATATTCCCCCAAACGTCATAACTTTCCTATAAGGAAAGAAGTACAAAAATATATTTAACAGTATTAATTTTTTTAGTAGAAAAAGGTGATATTTTGCCTCATCTTTAGGACTATGTATAAAATTAAATCTTGAATTTTAATCAGGAAGTAACACTACTATTGATTTGAATTATTTTTAAAAAAAGTCCCCACAAAAGAAAGAGTACAACGTTCCTTTATTAGAAATAAATCATCATGTGGCACTTTCATGATTGTTTGAAAATAAGGTGATTCCTTTGACATACTGGGTCTCACGAATGCCCATTACCAGCAATTGGGTTAACATTTTATTTGTCATAATTTTAGATCTGCCTCCTCTGGCCTTCTTTGCTGTTTAATGTACAAAATGAGCTGATACTGTTTTATGCAATAGCAACCATTTAAACATTTACAAAGCATGGTATAAGATGTCATGGAATAAAGTTTTACCAATAAGACAGTGGTTGCATATAGTCTTAAGTTTTGGGTAAAACAGGATTATTATTGGTTAACAAGAGTGTAAGCCGGCAAATACAATGTAGCCACTGTGGGTAAATTTTCAAGATAAAGTATAAAGATTCTTTATTACAAAAGCTGAATATTTATTGAAACGATGACCTTTTTGGGGCGAGAGAGTTCAGAAATTTACAATGGGAAATCGATTCAGGATCCTCTTTATTACTTTGCAACCGCAACAGCTATTAAGCCACGACCCCTCAACTACGAGAATATGTATTTTATTGTAAGTAGGCTATTTGGACAACATATGTTGTTTAATGGTGAATATAATAGAGTGAATTTTTTCTCTTTCGAAAAAGGAAAAAGTTAGCATGGATAAAAATAAGAGCATTTTAAATGAAAGAAGTAGAATATTTAAGTGGGACAACATCTGTTATTTTACAGAACAAAACCTCTGCTTCACTATATATTAACTATCACTATTTTGTTCGCACTTTAATTTTCTACACACTAAGATATATTAATTTTCATCGATTTTAAATGCTTCTTTGCTAAAACACAAACTGTTTCCCACCTGTCACCCATCAGAATCGACTGCATTTGCATAGTTTTTCAAACTTGTAAAAACTGGTACCTATTCAAATTTCTAAATCTTATGACCATGAGATCTTACCATGTATCCAGCAAAAAGATAATTATTACCTTACTAGCAATTAAGGCTAGAATTCTTTAAACCTGGACTGAGTTCGTCTTTTGGACCTGCTTATCACAGCAGTCATTTGTGAGCTTGCAAGTTATTAACATACTAGGTTATTTTCTAAGCCAGTAGTTAAAGGCCTCTGTAGATTTTCTATCCCAACTGATAATTGTACCCCTACGATACCTTGTATGGTATTTAGCTGATAACGTTTTGTATTGGTGCTTCATAGTTAATCCAGGTTTTTAACTTGCAATTGTAGTCTTCTTGACTTTTCAGTATTTACATTTAGTAGCCGGCATGATATCTTTGGCTAATCATCACGGTTTAAAGTGTCAGCTACTAAGGTGTAGTTGTCACTGTAGCTACTGAGTTGTCGTGTAGATTCCAGTAGATTTTAATGAAATACTGCGTTTGACAATATAATTAATCTTAATTGTGTCAACGGTTATTGTTTTTATTCTATCCTTTGAATAAAGAAGTGTGCTTCTTTTATGT
Organism: Morbakka virulenta; assembly: GCA_003991215.1. Taxonomy (NCBI): domain Eukaryota; kingdom Metazoa; phylum Cnidaria; class Cubozoa; order Carybdeida; family Carukiidae; genus Morbakka; species Morbakka virulenta. Next base: position 1,417,910 of record RDPX01000069.1, on the reverse strand, counting down.
ACAATTTGCTCTAGGGTTTTTCTTACGCTACAGTTACAAGCTACAGCTTGTTTGAGTGGGTACATTACCCAAAAGCTAAAAGACCTTTCAGCCTACATTTTAGCTGGTGAAAATGGGCTACTCTTATTTTGGTACCCTGAATGTAAAGCAGCATGGAATGTTAACCTAAAACAAATGCCTTTGTGGCTGGCTAGTGAGAGAAATGACAGATATTAGTTAAAATAACAGAAATTTTTAGCTCTATGATAAAGCATCTGATAGAAAACTTTCCTCAAGCAACACCATAAGACACCTTTTAAGGAATCATTGACTACTACTAATTATATTCTATTGGTTTAAACAATAAAGCATAGGAAGCTCAAAGCAATTAAAATTAAATATTGATAAGTAAAATATTAAATAAATTTTTGAAAAGAGTATCAATTACTAGTGGAGCAATAAAGTTATCTGTTTAGCTAAAGATCTTGCATGATACCAAACAATTCATATAAGAGGTGGTAGTATTAAATATGAATGTTCAATTATAATCATTTTTATTTTGGTCTAAAAGGTTTTTCACTGAAATTCAACTTAACCTAGACACATGATAAGAAAACACAAGTCAAAAGGAATTTTTGTCCATAAGGAAAACAAGGATGGGTTCAAAGAAAACTCTCTACATTGCTTGTGATCTTCTGTGGTGGTCTGCCTAAAACAATTAAAGATGAAAATTCTATTTTCTGCAAAGGGAAAGAAAATAAAGTTTAAATGTGAACAGCTTTTAATGTTCCTATAATAAAGGCCAACTTAGCGCTACCAATTACTCGAATGTTTAATTTCGAAATTTTGATGTGCAGCTAAAGAAACAGCACTTTGTTGAATTCCCCTTCACAGTAGTTTCAGTTAAAATTGTCCAGCTGATTTTTCACTCCTCTTTATTTCTTCACTGATAGAGTGTTTTAGTCGAAACTTCATATTTGCCATATTATTCGAAAAGAGATTTAAATAATAACAGCACATTCAATAAAATCCAAGCCAAAGGTTTTCGGTATTTGACCATCATCAGGGCTGCTAAGAATGATAAACAGGCTATGCTCCAAGATATATAAAGGAAGAATTTTTGATACAAATGTATGACCAATTTTTCCCTTTATATATTTTCGAACAAAGCCAGTTAATCAATCGTAACAGTCTGGTTGATTGCAAAACACAGAAGAGCTTTGACTCAGATTTTATTTAATTTGTTGTTTTTATTTATACCTTGTTTAATTCTATTCAATTTGCTGTGGCGACTCCTGAAAAGGGAAACGCCGAAAGAAGAAGAAGAAGAAGAAAATTTGTTACCTTGTTTACTCGAAAGTTAGCGGAAACTCATTCGGCCAAAGTAACAGTGATTTTAATTGTGATGTTTAATAAACATATTAGTGTTTTAAAGTTTTTTGGCTGTCACAATATAGTTCTCAATCTTGAAAACAGTAAATGATTTATAGTACAGTGTGTGTTTTCTCGTCAGATAATTTTTGGGTTTTTAGTTATAGTACACTTAGCTTAAAAGAATAATTTTTTGTTGGTAGTAAAAATGAGTTCCCTGTTTTTACTACATCAAACGTATTGAAAGTCAATGGTCCCAAATTCTACATGCAAATATAAACTAGTATCATTCATTTCGACAATTTGTCTTTATTTTACAAAAATGGTTATTCATCTTAGTCTTACCAATGGGTACACAAAAGCAATATGTTGAACTTTTGACTTAAAGGTTTAGAAAAGAATAAATGCCATCAGAAAACATAACATTTTTTTTACAAAATGTAATTTTCTAAATAGACATTTACTGTTTAACCTATCGGTTGCTACAATAAATAAAAAAAATTCCTTTAAAAACAAAGATTAAAATAAGTTTCTGACTGCGACCACTTGTTAAAGGCTTTTCGTTTTAAAAACATTAACAAAGTTTCTCTGCTTGCCTGTAGTGACTGAAACTGAAAATAAGTGTCTCCAATTAAACTCCATTATACCCAAGTTCTCCTGGAATCTTGTCTGATATCTACCCCTTTTCAGGTTTAGAGACTTCTAAACCAATAATTCCACAACTTTTACAGATAATAGTCTGTTAAGTAAATGTCAACTGCTCAAAGTGTTGGTGAATTTTTTTGATTGAGCACAAATGCTTAAAGACACAATTACACCAGTAAAAAAACAGTTACTATGTCAACTGTACGTTGATTGACGTTTTGACCTTGCCGTATTTTATATATATTTTTCCGCTGCAAGTTTGTGTGTTACATACATTTTCTCATAGATTTTTATAACTTCTGTTACTTTTTATTGGTTATGTGTGCAAGAATAACTTGCACAAATTTGCACTATTGCAAGTTTTAAACTATTAAAAGTTGTCTAAACAGTAGCTATTTTAAATTCATTTGGTTGTATTATCAGCCAGCATCACATCGACTCTTTATCAACCCCTTTAAATCAGCGTTTTACTCAACTAACACCACAAACTCAAAGAAATGGGCTTTCTTCATCAGCCCTGAATCATCCTTTAACCATCCTGCTATCCCCAAAGTCTCCTTCGTTGTCTTTTAGAAGAAATAGGTCCATGAAAAATGTTTTAATCACATCTAATAATACTAATTTACAGACCCTTAATACTGGAAATTTCTTCCATAGCAATATCTAGCCTGCCAAACATGCCTACGTACCAATGAAACTTATAAGATAAACAATTATTTTTTATGTTTGTCTCTTACTCGGGAAGGTAACTGGATCGAATTTGCTTTGAGTCCTTAAATACAGAAAACACAAAACAAATTATGTAGCTATATTAACCGCTGTTTATAGCAATGAGTAACTACCGACATCTTACGGAGAAGAAATACGAATTTTTCCTACAAGCAAGCATTAAATAAACAGCTGCACTGTACTGTACTTATTTTCAGGAGGCAAGTAGCAATAGACTTTTTAAATGCTAACAAGAAAATGTTATTTGTTTTGAAAAAGCGTATGTTAAAAGTGTGTATTGCTAACAGTCACTAAACATAAGGAAGATAACTGGAGATTTTTAAGTTTGTTGAAGGTATAATGACAAGGACCTTACTGGTGACACAGGTACAAAAATGTAGTAAGTTTCTTTAAGTAAATTAAAATATATTTTTGCCTTGTTACACATCTTATTTCTCCTATTACATGTCTACACATCGACGTATTTGATTATCTCTTATCGTTTAGATTACTTTTGAAATCATTATTAATTCTTTGTATTAAAAATGTTACGACATTTTAGTATTCGACTACTCTATCCAAAAATTCAAGTCAACAAGAAGTACCAACTTTCATTAATAGGAATTAATAAGTTTGGGTGATTTAGGAAATATCATTCCAGAAAAGGCGAAATTTGGCAGATATCCTCAGAACTATTCCATGTGTTTTGAGAAATCCCTTCTTTGTTTTGGCAGATGTTTCAGCTGCAGGACTAGTGAGGGGTGAAAAAAGCCAAACGACAAGATTACGACTACAAGAGCAGGAGATATTCCGAATTAATGTACTTATATCGACAAGGAATTTTATTTTTATGGAAGAGAAAGAAAAGGTAGGAAATGTATGCAAGAAGATGGAGAGAAAAAAGACAAAAAGCGACTCTTCGTATGGAACTATGAAGAAAAGACAGAAGGAAAGAAGGTTAAACTAAGAGATAATAATTGACATTAGAAATTTAATTATTCAAGTCATATGACTGAGGAATGTATTCAGAAATCAAAGAGTTCCCATATCTACAACTGACAGGAAGGAGACTGCATTCACAGAAAGAATTATTACAACTAGGAAAAAAACCTGCATGGAAATAAAAATATTGAGAGTTAAAAGCCACACAAGCTGGAACAAATTGAGCTTGTACCAGAGAGGACAGTTTATTGAAACACTTCTCATGATAATATCTATAAAAATATAAGATATACAAAAGGAAACAAAAAAAATAATAATGTATAGATCTTATAACAACATTAACTGAAGTAAAAAAAAAATTGTCGAAACAAAAATGTCCGTTTTGCTGACGTAACAGTTTTGTTACAAATTATGATAAACAAATATTGTTAAACAACTTAAGCAACTGGTGTCATATTGTCTTAAATCGCATTAAAATAAACAAATTCACTGGTAAATATTTACCTTTAATAAAGTTAATTTACTGTTTACAATCTGGCAGAATTTTGCAAGAGATATTGACATCTTGGCATGCAAAAGGTTTTAGTCATTAAATAGTTGAAAAATGGAAAAAATCTTCCTTTACCACTTCGATATAAGTTTGAGCCACATTAACCAGATAAAAACACATTAAACATATTATATAATTGTAATATCACCTCTCTCTTTCCTTCATACAAATCTAAGACAGGTTTGTCAATTATTCGGAGATATCTATCATTGTGTTATTATAATTACAAAGAAATAATAATTACTTGTCAATACTTAAGAATGCTGAAGACTTTCAGATGTCAAAGAGTATGACATGTAGATAGGTATGTCTTAGCTTAGCTCTTCAAAATTCAACATCACATTCCACGTTGTCATATCTTTACAATTCAACCATGTGTAATTCATCACTTTTCATCTTCTCATTTTGTTTAAAAGAAATATCTCTGTGATTAGGTACAACATGTTTCTTTGTGTTAGGTGTACTTATCTTGTCCTGTTACGTAAAAAAAAATATTTCTGGATTCAAAGTAATTAATGTGACCGAATCTCTTTAGTTAACATCACTCACAAATGCAAGTTAACTTAAAATTACATTTATAGTACAGATAATACTATCATATAAAAAACACACCACTTTAATAAATATCTTCAAATCTATATTCGTTTAAAGCAACCAATTAATTTTTAGTCATTGTTTTTATTGCAGTTGGCAAAAAAAAAGACTTCTTAAAACTCCAAAGGTCTAATCAACATGTAATATTAAATAAAATTAAAATTCAACGCAAGTTTTTTATTCTTTTACAATACAATTCTAATGTTGGCAAAATATCGGGAAACTCAATTTGGAAATATATCGCAAATTGTAGAATACACTTCAAGGTGATTTTAGCACAATAAGCAAAATATGACTACTAACGACTTACTTGAAATCCTTTAGCTTCTTTTCATAAATTTCCGCTCTTCCAATGTACTGATTTTCCATGTAACTAGTCCAAAATAATTAAGCCTCGAGCAGAGCTCACGTAAAAATGAAATTAAGTCCTTCTCTCAGAACAGTTGTTGTGGTAAATGCACTAATAAAATGCGGAACTGACAAAAAATTAATAACTCTTAATAAAATATATCTGTATTCAACTTTTCCTTAAACATTTTCAAGTCAATCTACATTGTATTAACATAATGTGATCAGCTGGGATGTCGAGTTAAACAAATTGGAAATGGAGAATAAAATAACTAATTGGAAAACTTACGGTTTTAAATAGTAATTTTTCAAATGTTCACTGTGTAGTTAAATTATTTCTCCTTTTAATAACAAAAGACATATTCAGGTACCTGTCACTAAAGTTTTTTTGTAATAGTTTAAACAGCCATGTCTATTGACACTTTTTAAAGAGGGACAGAAAGTAATAATAATAATGATAATAATATTATAATAATAATAATACGTCCTGGGTATGACAATAAACTGCATCCGGCTGTGGAGTTTCGACGTGGGCAAATGAGGTTACCCTGTGCCACAACTACGTCCAGGTCACCCTTGGGAAAGGTGTAGCACCTGTCAGCCTACTCCGAGACCTTGAAATACAGGGTTGATATCCGGCGGAGTTAAGTATGTTCGTATGGACATACCGCGTGGTTATAAAAATTCCAGCTGGTATTTGACACCGGATATCTAACCCCTTGGCAGAAAGGCTAAAATGCATCTGTTATCAAATGAAATGCCGGTCAATAAGGGTCGCGTCTCTCAGTGAGAAACCAGGCTGAGATCGAAAAGTTTGCTACCGGAATAAACTCCTCGAAGAATAACCTACCAAGGAATCAGAACCAGGATTCCCCTAACCCTGATCTCGTAGCAACATAATCCATAATGCCTGTTAAAGAAAAACGAATAAGATGGACAAAAGAGGAGTATAAACAAGTTTTGAGAGGGTTTTTCATTGCACAGTCTAGACCGACAGCCAATATAACTGAACAAATATACCGAGAATGGAAGAAAATCGTGGGAAATGAAAATAGACCATATATGGACCCCAACAGACTAGAAAATGTACGTCGAGATGTAATGCGTAACCATAGGCTGACAAATGCTGAAACTGACCAAATTTGTAGGGATTATGTACCTGTACCTTCAGATAATAGTAGTTACAAAGTAGTAGGCGTAGATGATCGTAACCACCTTGAGCGAGAGCTAGTTATTAATGAACCTGTTCCGAATGAGACTGAAATTGATCATATGAAACGTGAAGTTCGAAACCCTATTGAAACCAACCCCCAAATTGAAGATCGGGATACTCAAAATTTTATCGAAAACAACAGAGAAAAATTAGCAGCGATACATGAGGATATACTGCGAGAGCTTAGAATTACTAAGCAAACGCCCATTGAAGAAAGAGAACCACTCCCAAAATTGATAATTAATTATAGAAACACCGCAATGATTAAACTTTTTAACATTGCTCTAAAGTAAATCTTGAAAGATGGAGAATTTGATATGACCTCCCTTAACAATATTTTATATTCAACTGCAAAAACTGCCACTCTTGACATCGGTATTAAAATTAAGAAGAACAATAGAAAACACACTAACAAACCTCCAAAATGGAAAGTAAAAATTCAGACGGAAAGTGACTCTCTACGGGCAGATAAATCAATATTAGAGGAATTAAATAGGGGTACAACAGTAAAAGCCAGAAAAAGTAGACGGATTAAAAAGAAATACAATGTCACAGCCCTCTCGTCAATTGACACCAGTAAAGAAACTTTAAAGCAGCGAATACAGGTTAAAGCTCAGCGAATACGGCGATATGATAAGAGGACTAAATTTTATAGACAAAACAGGACCTTCAAACTGATGCCAGAAGGTTTTACAGAGAATCAGGCAAAAGTAAAATCGAAGTAAAAGAACCCCCAGAACATGATAAGATTGAAGAATTTTGGATGAATATTTGGGGAAAGGAAGACAATTTTGATGCTAAAGCAAATTGGATAGAGAGGGAGGTAGAGCGAATAAAAAAGATCAAAGGTCAGCAATGGATTGACATCACGGTTGAAGAATCGCAAACAGCACTTGCAAAGTCCCATAAGTGGAAATCCCCAGGTATAGACAAGATACCAAACTTTTGGCTGAATTTCTTATCGAAAACCCATCTGAAATTATTGCAGTCTTTTAATAAAATTATACTTAATCCATTCACCCTGATTAAATGAAGGAATTACTTACCTTTTACCAAAGTCCGAGGATACCCAAAATCCAAAAAATTATCGTCCAATTACCTGACTCACAACTACCTACAAACTTTTAACATCCATTATTACTAATAGAATGTACAATTTCCCTGAAAACAAAGACATTCTCCCCCATGAACAAAAATGATACAAGCAAAACTTCTTTGGATGTAAAGACCAGCTCTTAATCAACAAAATGATTTTAGAAAACTGTAAAAAGAAAAGTAAAAACCTTAGTATAGCTTGGATAGATCACCTCAAAGCTTTTGATAGTATCCCACATGACTGGATACTCAAAAGTCTTGACATTAATAAGATCTCTCCCGTAATCTTCAACTTTCTCACGAACAACATGGCAGGTTGGAATACGCGTCTTCTTTGACATTCAACGGGTACTAATCAGTCTAATAACATCAGAATTAAACGAGGTATTTTCCTTTCTCCTCTTCTATTTTGTATGTCTTTGATTCCTCTTTCTAATGAATTGAATAACACTGGATATGGGTATAAGATCGTTGAGAAAATTATCAACCACCTTTTTTGTATGGACTATTTAAAGTAATTTGCCAAAAATGATCGTCAATTAGAAGGTCTGCTTACTACTGTTAAAGAATTCAGTAACGACATTGGCATGGACTTTGGCTTGGAAAAATGCGCCAAAGCGACTTTCCTTAAAGGCAAACTCTCTCAGACTTCATCCATAAATCATGACATCAACACCACCATTAAAGCATTAGATCCAGATGGAAGTTACAAATATTTAGGCGTAAACGAAGGTGACACCATCAACCATTACACCATGAAAGAGAAACTCCGTAAAGAATATTACAGACGCACGAGAATGGTGCTTAAAACAGAGTTAAATGCAAAGAATATAATAGAGGCTATTAATACGCTTGGGATTTCCCGATTAAGACAGATAGGACTATCCAAGCCAACAGACCCGACATAATAATTAAAGATAGAAAATCAAAGACATGCACCGTGATAGATATGAGTATACCAACTGACAGAAACATTGCCGTGAAAGAGTTTGACAAACTTAGCAAGTATAAGGACTTGGAAATCGAAATTCAAAGAATGTGGCAACTCAAAACTATAACAATTCCCGTGATAGTAGGTGCATTAGGAATGATTAAAAGAGGCACACAAAAATATTTAGACAAAATACCCGAAGAACCACACTTTCAAGAAATTCAAAAAATTTTTATAACTAGTACAACTCATATCTTACGTAAAACCCTTTCAATTTGAAAATTCTGAAAAAGTGTTTTATCTGTTTTCTCTAGCCAATTTTATACTTTCTTTTTATACGAAAGTTTAAATTAAAATTTTTTAATACTATTGTAACATATATTTCTATACTGATTTTGTACTGAATTCGCCGTTTTGCTAATTTTGATGATCGTGTTTTGTATTCTTATATGTGCGTAGCTTGCATCATTTAGTATTTATTGTTTGTAAAAACGTCTCTTAAAACCTTTCTTTGCCTCAGGTCACTGGGAGTGACTCGGTGAACAATTGTATCAAATAGCTAACTTTATGAAAATGCATAATATTAATAATAATAATAATAATAATAATGATAATAGAAGTTGGAATAAAAACATGTGGTGTGTTGATTATGAAGAGGGGTAAGATTACCAGGTCCGAAGGTACAGATCTTCCAAATGGGGAGGTAATGAAGGAGATTGAAGAGGAAGGTTATACATATTTAGGAAAAAAAGAGCTAGACAAGATCAAAGAGGATGAAATGAAAGAGAAGACAATAAAAGAGTATAAGAGGAGACTGAGATTAATTTTGAAATCCAAATTGAATGGAAAAATATAATATAACAGCGATAAATACCTGGGCAGTAGCAATTTTTAGGTATGGGATGGGGACAATTGAGTGAAGAGACAGCGAGTTCAAAAGAATTGACAGGAAAACTAGAAAATCAGTGACGCTGTATGATGGGCTCCAACCAAAAAGTGATGTTGATAGGCTTTAGATGAGACTAAAGGAAGGAGGCAGAAGTTTGNCCTTTCTTTGCCTCAGGTCACTGGGAGTGACTCGGTGAACAATTGTATCAAATAGCTAACTTTATGAAAATGCATAATATTAATAATAATAATAATAATAATAATAATGATAATAGAAGTTGGAATAAAAACATGTGGTGTGTTGATTATGAAGAGGGGTAAGATTACCAGGTCCGAAGGTACAGATCTTCCAAATAGGGAGGTAATGAAGGAGATTGAAGAGGAAGGTTATACATATTTAGGAAAAAATGAGCTAGACAAGATCAAAGAGGATGAAATGAAAGAGAAGACAATAAAAGAGTATAAGAGGAGACTGAGATTAATTTTGAAATCCAAATTGAATGGAAAAATATAATATAACAGCGATAAATACCTGGGCAGTAGCAATTTTTAGGTATGGGATGGGGACAATTGAGTGAAGAGACAGCGAGTTCAAAAGAATTGACAGGAAAACTAGAAAATCAGTGACGCTGTATGATGGGCTCCAACCAAAAAGTGATGTTGATAGGCTTTAGATGAGACTAAAGGAAGGAGGCAGAAGTTTGAATAGTATAGAAGTGGTAGTAAGAACAGAGGAGAATAGTCTCGAATAATACGTCTTGAATTTGGACAAACGCTTATAAAAGGTGTGAAAGTAGCTGAGAGAATTCAAATGGAGGAAACCATGGAGAAGAAAGTGTTTAAAAGACAAAAGCGGGAGGAGTGCAAACAAAAGATGGTTGGAAAAAAAGATGCATGGCTAGTTTGTGAGAGAAACTGCCGATATAGTAGATAAAGAGAAGACATGGAATTGGCTAGAAAAAAGCGACTTGAAAATAGAAACAGACAGAGTCTCTGATATGTGCCTCGCAGGAACAGGAAATTAGGACTAACTACATAACTACAAAATTGATCAAACTGCAGACATGGTCCACAGTTTGATCAATTTTCAGGTCCTACATGTAGAATGTATGGAAAAAAGAGGTAAGAGTGTGCAGCACTTCATTAGCGATTGTGAAAAGCTAGCGCAAAAAGAATATATAAGACACGACAGAGTTGTTAAAAGGATTCACTGGGACTTATTCAGGAAGAATGGTTTAGACTATAAAGAGAAATGGTGTGAACATACTCCGGAAGGGGCGATAGAAAATGATAACGTAAACATATTGTGGTACATCAAAATACAATGCCATAATGCAATTGAGACAAGAAGGCCAGATATTGTATTAATTGATAAAAAAAGAAATACATGTATTATCATTCAGATCGCTGTATCAGCAGACAAAAGAATAGAAGAAAAAGACAAAGAGAAGTAGAGTAGAGTAAAAGAGAAGTAGAGTAGAAGTAGAGAAATACCAAGATTTTAAAAAAGAAGTAGGAAGACTCTGGGGCTTGCGAAATATTTCTACAAAGAGGCTATTACAATACAAGATAGAATTTTACTTCTAGTATTGTTTAAAATTATATATATATATATATTATATATATATTATATATATTTTAATTATCGAAACCCTGTTATTTATGAATAAATTTGTATCTATTTTTTATCCTTCATTAATTTTATCAAAACAATTGAGTACTGAAGGAAGTAGATTTTTAGTCTTTTATAAAATGGTGATTTGAAGTTGCTAAAACTTCATCTTTAATGACTTTAATAGAATATTGTTTTGTGATTAATCTATCAGTTTTCCATTGTTTCATTTTGAAATATAAGATTTCACACTAGTTTATTGTTTTCTGGTTGTGCCAAAAGTTACTGAAAACCAAATATGACGCAGCAAATTCAAAATTAAGATGGACTTCTTCCGTTTTTATTTGAGAATGGGTTACTTTTCACTTAAGAAGCTTTAATTGCTGTCGAGGTAAAATAAGCATGGAGCTTGATAGATGTTTAACAATTTCTGCTTTTGCATCAATCATTGAAACAGTTTTGGTCAGTCCTTAGATCAAGGTTTTCTCCATTTTTCTCTCAGTTTTTTGCAATAAGAAAAACTTTATTTAGCAAATTTAGGGCAAAATGTAATTTACAAACCCTGTTAGTCTTCAAAATAGACACCTTTCATAATCCCTAACATCTTAATCAGTACTGTAATGTGGCAAGTAGAAGTCCAAAAAAATATTTTGTTTATTGTTTAAGTCCTCTTTGGTTCTACTCTGTATAGTCCAACAAATGCTTTACCCTTAACATGTCAAGTATTGTTGTAAGACACATTTAAAATTTGTGTACAAAATCAGACTTAATACTATGTCAAGTGTCAAAACAACATGTCATATCACGTGATAGTGTCACATCATATCAAATATAATATCATATCATGATGTCAAATCGCATTAAAATGTCAAGATATTACAGATTCATATCCACGCGTCCCATAGTAATATCCTATCATGTCATACTGTCAACATGAAATAGATAAAACAGCATATAAAACATACATTTTAAGTTTGGTAGTGTAATATAGGCAGAAAATAACTAAAATTTTACTCTTTTCTTGACGAAACAGGCAGACAGTCTAGGTCAGAATGTTTATTGATTTGATATAAATTCAGATGCATCTTCTAAAAAATAAATAACAAACCAGAGAGGTTTTAGTGAAAGTGTCCCTGTAAGGAAAAAAAAGCAAAATAATCTTATGGTATCCATTCTTCCTGAAGCAATTAATTATAAAAACTGCACATGACCAGTAATAAAGAGCTCTTATATCTGATATATTTCACATCGTCGTCGATCACGTACGTCATTTAAATTGTTTCTTTATTTCCAATTTAGTTCGGGTATGTTATCATCAATTGACCTCTTTGTTATATCAGTCCTATTCTACTCTTTCATCTTTATAAACTTTTTCCTTTTTTCCTCCTTTCTTTTTTTCCCTTTTTTGCCTCTTTACTTAGAATTGGTTTTTTATTATGATTGCAAAATTGATGAGCTCCAAAAAGTATTTTAATTCCCTAAGCTTTTTTTAAACCTTTATTTGCTAAACTTATCTTACATCTTTTTATCATTGCAAAGTTTACAACTCATTGTATGGTGATAAACCAAAGCAGATTGCTAAGAGTTTTACCGGACTGGCAAAATGGAATTTATTTAATTTGATTTATTTTGATTCAGTTAGTGAATGTTGCCAGAAGTTCTGAACCTGTAAGAGTTGTTAAAGACTTTGTGCCTAAAAATTACTTTTACTTGAGTCAACGTTTTAATTAAATTTCTTCAATTCATTCTGCCTGGCTTTTATGCAACAAGATAATGGGATTTCTCCTGAGGGAGGTTAAAATTTGTTTCTATGTGTTTTAGAGTAGACTTAAGCTTTTAGATCCTACTATCTATTGTTTTGGAACACCAGAATCAGTGGATTCCCAATTTCTTTTCAGATGTGAAAGCGCAAAAAAGTTACTTAGGATTACACGGTAGCCTTCAAATTAGTTCTTTTGAGACACTCATAGCGTACGGTCTACTTACTCTGTCAAGATGAGTTTATGTAATACTAAAAATCATTCCTCTGACTGATTTGGCATGGCAATACAGTGTTTTTTTCAACAAAATTAGAACGCGAGTTTAGTGAATATTGCAATTGTTAAAGTTGAAATCATGGATAAAATAGTGACAAATTTACAAGTGGATGCACCGAGAAGACTATCACCGAAGATGTTCATAAGCTGAAAAGACAAGCTGTGATCTTCCTAATTTTACCAATAAAACGGATATGGGATGCATAGCTCTCAAACGATCAAAACGTAAGTAGACTGGCATATATTTTTTTGAAAATAATTTTAAGGGAAATGGCTTGTTGTTTTATCATTACTATTATTATGATGATGATGATCACTATGTTCATTTCACTATTCACTTAGCCATCATAGAGGAAAAACTTTCTTTAGTGCACTCCTTTTGAAATTTTAGTTCAAGGTTTAATAATCCGTTGTAACTGTTGTCATGAGTGCTGAGTGTAGTTGCTTTATAGTCATCTTCAGAAAGAATAAAATTGATGTTAACTGTGAGTTGTGATTTAGGAAGACATAATATATTGATCCAAGATTGGAGGAGCACTTTGACTGTGACCTTTTAGCTTACTCTGAACCGTTAAATGCGGACAGATTTAGAAGCGAAGTAGAAACTGTTCAAAGCGCAGGTTGCTTCTAAACATCTCAGCTATGGAAATTTTGTTTGCAGAGGTAATGTATTGCTCAGGTTTTATCTAGGAAAAATTTATGCAAAAATATTTTATTGACGAAACCGCTTTTTTATCACTGTATCAGGTGCACAGTGGGGGATTACTTCTACAAAGCATGTCAGCCGAGTTCTCAGACGACCATTACTGTGTTACTAAAGTCCCAAACCCTACCGGTTTTATACATTATCAACCCGACTATATCAAAAGGAGAATTAGGCTATATCTTAGTAGTCGCACTTTTTGGGAGCTCAAGGGAAGGAAGACTACCAAAGACAAGTTGATTTGGTTATGGCTTGAAGAGGAAAAGAAAGAAATATCTACTATTTACAGTGGAGGTAAATGGCCTGAGACAGTAACTGCCAATACTGATGCAGATAAACAAGACTACTACTTTAACGAATCCTCCAAATGTACTGTAGCTGACGAGTTCAAAACAATTAAAAACTGTTACTTTGATACTGAATTGTCTAGGGAGACTGTGGCAAGTAATAGGTTGATCAAAACCTGTGAAATAGGAGAGATAATTAAGACATGTAAAGTTTCTGGCATCAGCAGAGCTCATCATGAGTACTTAAAAAGAAATGTTTTATGATTTTGGCAACACTTTCGCTGATGTATTGATTTTTATGTTCATAAATTGGCAACTGTCTTTAAACTGGAAGGACTGTGTAATAATTAAACTTATTCTGGAAAGAAATTTCACCAAATCATCTTTCCATGTTATGTGATAAATCCCTTTTACCTGCTTCATATTAGTTATTATCAAAATCCCTATATGCTTGAATTGCTCCGTTGGTTGAGCAAACTGTTAAATTTTGGCAAAGAGCATCCTTAAGGTAAAAAGCGATACAGGAGTTCGTATTCACTCTCAAAACAGCTAAAAAGATTTCACACCTTTTAACAACACCTTAAATTTTCTCTTCATATACTTTCTAGATGTATTGGGTAGTGTGAGGCATGAATTTATCTTTGAAACAGCGTTAATTAATATCCTGAGTTTATTGCTGCTTGATAGAGGACCTTTACAGATCTTTGTTATTTTCTGTAATATGTGTGGTCAAAAGTTAAATAAACTGATCAATATTGTGCATGATATTAAGACCGGCGATTCAATGAGTACAGTGACTTTCATTTTGGTCATAGAAAAAAGGTGTAAGCACATGATTATCTTTATTTTAGTCACTTTAAATACTGAAGATGAGGGCAGTATCTTCACTGTACCTATTCAAGCATTTGTTGACCACATCGACGTTGTAAAACGTCATGTTGATATAATTCAAAAAATGTCTGATACCAGTAACAGTAAAATGGAAAGGGCAGGTCTTGAAGTGAAACAGAACAAGAAACGTCGTTGTCAAGCGTCGTTGTCAAGCGCTTGAATCCAGTGTCATCAGCTCCCTGTTTTTGACAAAAATTTGCCCTACAAGTACTTTTGAAAACTGTCACTTTCCGAGGGAGAATAAAGTACAAATAGACGAGATTATGCAAACGTAAAATTTATTGGAATTGATTAAGAACTTTTGTTGCTGTTCTCTCTCTCTCTCTCTCTCTCTCTCTCTCTCTCTCTCTCTTCTCTCTCTCTCTCTCTCTCTCTCTCTATATATATATATATATATATATATTCGAAAGACTACACTTTTCATCTCCACAAGCCTGTTTCATGAAATGAGTCACTCTTCAGGAAGGGCACAAGTAATAGAGTGTTGTAAAATAAGTTGCAGGTTTTATACTCCATTTACAAATCGTGNTCTCTCTCTCTCTCTCTCTCTCTCTCTCTCTCTCTCTCTCTCTCTCTCTCTCTCTCTCTCTCTCTCTCTCTCTCTCTCTCTCTCTCTCTCTCTCTCTCTCTCTCTCTCTCTCTCTCTCTATCTATCTCTATCTCTCTCTCTCTCTCTCTCTCTCTGTCCTAAGGTAAATCCCTTAAACAATATGGCTTTGTCAAAAATAGTTCACTCTTTTGCTGAGATCAGTCATTCAAACTTAGGTTTCAATTCTAATTGGCCAGAAATACTTAGACGTGCCTGAACACTGGAAATAAATGTAACGTTCCGACATGACAAAAAATGTAATAAAATTCGGAAAAATATATTGTACTAAAAGTTCTGATCTGCAGACATTACTGTTTAAGGTTATCATCGACGAAAATCTGAAGAAACCAAAATGTTTGTCGATGCAAAAAGCGTTGTTCTACTTTAAAATATACTTAAGTCAAAGCTTTTTACATTCTATTTTTTACGGATGGTAAGTTAGTGACCAATTGGTCCTTTTCTCAATTAAAAATCGTTTGACTTTACTTTCATTAAACTTACTCTCAACAGATAAAACAGATCAAATGCCTCCAGTGATAGCTTTTCTATACAGTGCTTTTGTGTTCTGTTGCCTTAGCAGTATTATGTACCTAACTCTTTCCTTAGTTGCAATGTATTTAGTATGATAAAGTTTATTTTATTAGTTCTTAGACTTTGAGATGTTATTCGTCTGGCCCATAACCTGCGAGAACAATTAAAAACAAATGAACAAGGGTTTAACACGTGTCCTTTTCCGAGTCTTCATAGAGACAAAACCTTAATATCTAGTGTCACCTTAACTTCAATTTATTAATCATTTGTCATTATAGGAAAATTTACAGTTTATATTGGTCACTTTTTCTTTAGCTGGGTGTAAACAATACACCATAGGCAGGTCATGCCCTGAAGGTTAATTGCTATGCACTCTACAGATAATCTTTGCAGTCCCTAACACTCATGCCTTTTGAACGTTTGGAAATTCATATTTTTTGACACATTTCTGATGCAATTTTCTAATTTCTTTTCTGATGGCACCGAGTGCTTCTGTCACAAAGCGTATCATGTTCCCCATAATTTTCCACAGCCTTAGTACTTTATTTCAGGATCTTTATATTTGCTTTTCTTTTCCATTTCTTTATTTTTCTTTATTATTATTACTTGTTCACCGTTCACTCGGCATTAATATTGATTGCCGGTTAACTAATGGATAGCAGGCTAAGTCCCTTGGGTTTAGGCATCCAGTGCTTTTTTCAATATATTTTCAGTTCCCGACAGACAAGCTTTCTGTAAATGTTCTGTGCTGTATTCCATTCAAATTTCTTTCAGCCAGCTTTTGAAGTTCTTTGCAATCGTATGCAGACCATTAATGATTCTTGGTACTATTTTAATTTCTCCCACATACCATAGCTGCTTGATCTCTTTTTTCAAGTCTTGAAATACCCAATTTTTTCCCTTTCATTTCTTTAAATCCTGGTATCAAAGGAGCCGGCTAGTCAATCAGCCAACACGATCGATCCTTGTTGTTTCCAAAAAAAATTGTCTGGTCGGTTATGCTCTAGTCGTTGATCTATCTGTATGGCAAAATCCCACTGTAACCTTAGGTCTTCTGTTACAATCAAAATTTCTTCTTTATGTTTGTATTTGAGATCACCATGGTCAAATTTTAGTTTTTGAGATGACTTCCAGTGGGATATTTAAGGTATCTTGTCATGTCTCCAGCCTTTACATTGTGCCTGCTCTAGCTGTTGAAAATCTGATACATTGTGCGCAATTATTTTATCCTCTTTCCCACATAGCCTGCATTCTTTTGATATATTTTCTTTGTAAATGATCTTCTTTACGGAATTTGTTCCCACTGCATTATTATCATTACTATTATTATTGTTGTTACTTTTCTTCTTATTATTAATAATATTAATATTATATATTCATATTATAGATATTATTAATATCATTAATACTAGTATTTTATTTGAGTTCAGTTTGAGTTCAGGCAGTTATTACACTGGTTGCTAAAGACAACACAATCGTTTTACTTTCAACTTTCTTGAATGAAAACGGGCTTCTTAGAGTTCTTAGTAGGATCAGAAATGCATTTATTTAATTTCCAGCAAATAGTTTTTCAAATAAATTTCCAAAAAATAGTTGCAAGCAAACGACTAATTTCTTCCATTCTACACAGCTGTGTCATGTTCCGTAAACTTCCTTTTCCGTTATAAACTCGGAAAATCCCCTACGCCCCTGTTGACAGAGTGATACTAGAAACACCTTTGGATTGGATGCATTTGGTCCTTGGAAAATTTCTACTTCTAAGATTTGTAGTCGAGCAGCAAACAGGATAAGATGCAAAATTCTTTTTACGTGTATAACGTAAGGTGGAATCCACATCAGGGTGCCTGAGGAAGTGCTGAGCTTTTCATTCATTAATGTGCTTCGTAGATTTCTATGAAATTGTAAACCAGTTAAGTCCATAAGATTGTACCGACGCATTTATTTCGTAGATACTGTGGGAGAGACGAACGTTGAATCTGTCAAAGTTTAAAGTAAGCTAGTTCAAAAAATTTTCTTCTACTTTTGAGAAATTAAATGTGCCTCGTGCCTCTCATATGGGTAGAATATTAAAGCACGTGACCAGTAGGACATGAAAAATGTACTTTATAATCCATGTTTCTACAATCAAAATCGAAGCCATTGGCTCATGAAACCTTTACTGCCCTTTTATGTAAGGTCAGTGCAAGCCTCAATTCAGGGCCTATTACACCGATACCTTCTGATTCAGCTACTCTAATGGTCTCTACCGCAGCAATGAACGACACCTTGAACGTCAAAGATGTTTATTGTGCGCAATAAAAGCACATTTAAGGTCCCCTCGACATTTTCTGGTCACCATGGGGCAAGGATTACTTGTATGTTTTACAATTATGTCGTAAATGGCATACTGAGCGTCGCAAAATAAAAAAATGACATTGTACTGTTTAAAAACACTACAAAATCCCTGAACAACCGGCACATGGGTACAGTTGATCATGTTTTTGCCAGTGAAGATAGATTAGTGCGTTAAGTCGTCTTAAAAATATATCGCAATGAAAAGTTAGTATTTTATTCACAGGCCTATTTACAAATGGGTTTTTTGTTGGAAACTGAGTGAACAGTTTTGCCCATACCTTAGTACTTAAGTTTGCGATATGAACGATATATTACTTTGTTGAGATATACATTATGTGCATACTTGATCTTTTTTGTGGTGGTTCGATATGGTGTGATAAATTAGTAGCGATATTTTGAAATAGCAGAGTGGAATGTCCCAGCTTCCAGTTAGTCTAAGGTCGAATTTCAACTGGTTGCTTTTGTAGTTAGCCGTTCAGTCATTCCCTCCTTTTTCCCTCAGATCGTTTTTACTACGTATGTTTACAGAGCTCCCATGCTTCAATGTACCTATATTTTCATGTGATAATTTCGAGATTATTCTTCAGGTACAATGCTTGGTGTTCTTACAAAAATGTAAGTTTTTATAAATGTCAGGTAACATCTTATTACATTTTCAGTGTAGTTTGTGCCTTTGCTATGTATTTCGTTCCCTTTGTCGTTTGGGCTGTTTATCGTACGTCAGACATTTTTACCTGTCAGTCTTCTATGCTTTTTCTTTTACTTTCTTGTTTAATTTTTACGTGGAGCTAAAATCTGTAGACTTGGGACGTGCTAGAAAGATGTTATACTTGTTTTATGTAGACTGTGCCATTGTTCCAGAGTGCCTACATAATATTGTAGACCCACATTGTATACTGATATCTACCCTAGTGTCATGAGCTCTCATCCATACAACATAGTTTTCTGCAACAATTTGTAGTGGTTATGATTACAGGGGGCCATGTTAGTAGATGATTATTTGATGCTAACGTTGCCTCAATTAGAAATTAAGGTTGTATCATTAGTTAAGCCGTCTTCATAAATGACAGTTGTTGTTAGGCAAATTCACCTTCTGTAATTAGAACGGCAAGGTAAACTATAAGTTAGTTTGAGGTTTAACATTGTCTATGATAGTTTAATTCTAGAAAATGAAGTGTTTGAAATAATCAGTACTTTATATATGTTATATATTGTGTTGGAGTTCGTATTTTGTAAGTAATCCTCTTCTTTTATCTTGTATTGTAGCTTTTTACCCAAAGGGCTAAATCAAAAGTATACGAAAGTAAGACGGGTTAATTTTCTGCTTGCCAGAATAATAACTGTTTCTGTATTAATGGGCTACCTATTCATCATGATTACTTTGCCATCCGACGGTTCACTTTGACAGCAAGCTGTAGTACAAATAAAAATCGTATTCAAAATTAATAACATTATGACATTAACAACAGACCGCACGTGTTCCTTTTCTAAACCAGAGCTGAAAAAGTCCCAATAAACCAACACAAAATGTTGAGATTATTTAGCTTTTAATACTCAATGGTAGATTATATGACCTGAACTTATCATTGATTAGATGGCTGAGCTATTCCTTTGGGCTGAGGTTTCTGATTGTTTTCACGAATTTTGAAGAAGGGCATTTTTCAATGCTAATTTGACTGAAAAAGAAAATGTACTGTTATTGACTAAATGTATTTCCACTATTAGAAAAGCTTATGTTAATAATCACATGTTTTAACTTTTAATAAAAATAGGCAAGTATATCAAACCATAGATGGCTTCCTCTGAGTCCATAAAGTTCAGAATTTTCAATACATCAAAACAAGGTGATTAAAATTATGTAAACAAAACTAATCTTTTTTTTATCATTACAATTCACTTGATTTTGTCAACTTTATTTAACTATTAGTTTTTTAAACATTAATTTATAATATTTCTTATACTAAGAAGCATATAAGAAGAAAAGTTACTAATAAACCAGTATATACTGTTTCAGCTTTCCTACCAAGTTTTTAAATGGGTACTATAGCTTTAAGTATTACAATTTTATCCGCAAGTATAATGGGGAAGAGAAAAATTTCTTCACGAATCATCAGGACCGACTTGGATCAAATTTATTATCATAATCGAAGACAGATAAACCATCGAATAACAGAGTACAGGAAAGAAAGGAACAAGATGGGAACAAGATGGATAAGAAACTTTTGTTCTTTTACTAACGAAAATGCTAAAATGAGAAAGTTCNACTTTATTTAACTATTAGTTTTTTAAACATTATTTTATAATATTTCTTATACTAAGAAGCATATAAGAAGAAAAGTTACTAATAAACCAGTATATACTGTTTCAGCTTTCCTACCAAGTTTTTAAATGGGTACTATAGCTTTAAGTATTACAATTTTATCCGCAAGTATAATGGGGAAGAGAAAAATTTCTTCACGAATCATCAGGACCGACTTGGATCAAATTTATTATCATAATCGAAGACAGATAAACCATAGAATAACAGAGTACAGGAAAGAAAGGAACAAGATGGGAACAAGATGGATAAGAAACTTTTGTTCTTTTACTAACGAAAATGCTAAAATGAGAAAGTTCAATGGCAGACCTGGAGATAACAAGCAGTAAATCGATATTATGATAACTTTATTAGTTACTGTGAAAGATGCTGTTGAAAACTCATTTTGTTTTGGTCTTAAAACTGTTACTATTTTGAATAAAAAAGAGATCTACTTTCTCTTTGTGAAACAAGGCTGATCTTTAGAGCCAAGGACAATCTCAAATTTTTTATACGTTTAAAGATTTTGAGGTTAAAATCTGTCATTTAAATTGTTTTGGAGAGATTTACGTTATAGTAGCCCCCTATGTATTTTTGTTGTTGTTGTTAATTTAAAACTTTTAGTGTGGTATTAAGTTATCTTCAAAACGTGGTTTCTATTGGCTAACTAATATCAAACTCCACACGTCTGTTGTAATAGTAAGGGTATCACTGTATATTTGTTTGATTGTCGATTAACATTCAGGTTACAAAACTTTTAACCCTCAAATCCGAATTTCTACGCAAGTCGAAGACAGAAAGTTCAAAATGTTGGGCGCAAGCTATGTTTTTGGCTCTCAAAGTTCATAGGTAATGGAACTCCAGCAAAAGAATATCTGATAAAAAGACTGCAATTTTAGAAAAGAAAATTTTGTTCCGCCCTAAATATTGTAATTTTTAACGGTTGTTAGCAGACATGGCATTAAAGGAAGAAAAAGTCGTAAAACTAAAACAGAAAAAATCACTGTCCCAGAGACTATAAAATTGTGTTTTTGAGTTATTCAGGAACAAAATTATACATAAACTAGCCACAGTAATACTTCACTGTGTATATTTCAGTTGGAAAAGTCTGAAAGTGGGGTTACAGTATTATTACAGATTTACTCTACTCTAGTTCGAGTGTTTAACATACAGTTAAAAAGAGGAACTAGAGTAGAGATATTTTCATGAAACGTTAAACAAATTCCTTCTCCAATCAATTATTCAAATTAAAAATAAGAAAGCAAGTAGCCATTAGTAAAATTTGCATCTAATATGAGCTTTACATGGAAAATTTAAAAACCGTTTGAACCACTTTAATTAAAATTTAAAAAGTAACTGCTTTAGTATCACCATTCTTATCTTGTATATCGTACGCATTAAAGTACTCAGAAAATTTTCAGAAGGCTAATTTTTCAAAGTGTTATTTCAAACTAATTTGTAGCCATAGCAACCAACTATTTTCCAATTTGTGAATGCTTCCCCTCGTCCAAAGCAAATACACAAGAGTTTAAGTAATTATTTTTATATAGTTTTTATTACAAATCGCAAAGTCTAAGATTACAAAAAAACTGTGTTCGGAATTTCTTTCTTTAATACTGTTTACAAGAAAAACATTAAACAACTGAAGCTCCTTATTAAAGTATAATCGTAAGGAACTTTGTTTATATGAAGTTGGTATGAAGTATGAAAAATTTAAATGCGTAATCTGTAAAAATAATTTATTGTTTTACTCTTCATGTAAACAGTTAATATTACTTACAGTAGGTCATGTCAACAATATTGAGGAACAAAAGAAAAGCATGTCCATCGGTGTTTCAGGAAACTATAAAAAGATTGCGGTATGTCTTACTTTTAAACCTTGTAACGGAAAAAAGTCTTTATTTTTGCAGTGTAACGTACTTGTCGGCAGATTTAATCTCCATTTCTTAGTTTCTCTGCTTTTTAACACTCTTACTAAATCAATATTGGAATTATAGATAATCTCTACCAATATTAATTCCAGGCACCAATTAATGGGGACCTTAAACAGGGATGTACAGCTATCAGTTGTGAAGGGCATGAGGTCTGGAAATTTTCATTTTTATAGACAAGGAAGTAAATATTACCGCTTATTTAGTAAACTAGAAAATCATTGTCCTATCAACTGCAAAAAACTGAACACAATTTCGATACAAGCGGACGCCATACCAACGAACGTCATAGCAATGAATGTCATAATAGTAAACGTCATAATAAGAAATGTCATAATAATTAATAAATGTCATAATAATAAACGTCATAATAATTAGTAAAGGTCATAATAATAAACGTCATAATAATTAATAAATGTCATAATAATAAATTCCATAATGATAAAGGTCATAATAATAAAGGTCATAATAATAAAGATCATAATAATAAATGTCATAATAATAAATGTTATAATAATAAACGTCATAATAATTAATAAAAGTCATAATAATAAATGTCATAATAATAAATGTCATAATAATAAATGTCATAATAATAAATGTTATAATAATAAATGTCATAATAATAAATGTCATAATAATAAATGTCATAATAATAAACGTCATAATAATAAATGTCAGAATAATTAGTAAAGGTCATAATAATAAACGTCATAATAATTAATAAAGGTCATAATAATTAACGTCATAATGATAAATGTCATAATAATAAAGGTCATAATAATAAATGTCATAATAATAAGTGTCATAATAATCAACTTCATAATAATTAGTAAAGGTCATAATAATAAACGTCATAATAATTAATAAAGGTCATAATAATAAATGTCATAATGATAAAGGTCATAATAATAAAGGTCATAATAATAAAGATCATAATAATAAATGTCATAATAATAAATGTTATAATAGTAAACGTCATAATAATTAATAAAAGTAATTCCGTACAGAAGGCTTTAAAACGTTTTCCTCAATTAAAGATACTGGAAAAAATATTACCAAGCAATTTTAATAGTGTTTTTACGCGTGAAACCTTTCGTGTGTGCCATATTTCATCTTAATACGTAAATACTATTGTTCTTATAATTTTTTGTTTTAATTTTATTGTACAAATCATTTTATCCCTTTTTATTCAGTTGTCGATTACTTTCTCCTTTTTATTTTCCAATACAAAATATGTGATTATTCAGAATGTAGAATGTAGAATATAGGATAACCTTAGAATCATTATAAATACCATGGTGAGTCATTAGAGAGAAAAATTGATCAACTCTCCGTGGAATATTCAGTCTTTACCTATTTCTTCACGTCAATAGGAAAACGTCATTTTACATTAACAGTGGATTTTTGAGAAAGTAGTTCAAAACCATACTCTTTATACTTGAAAACCTATTTTCACGTTAAATTACACATGGTTCATATGGTAAACAAAGTGTGTAAACGTATTCGAATATTTAATAATTTTGTTACAAATTAATTATTTTGCTAAACCTTTATAACATTTACATATATTTTCAACCCAAGGTTGTAAATGATTGGTAGTAAGGTTAAAGATTATTATAAAAATCCAGTGAAAGTACCACTGAACATGATCAGCATGACAGGAATAAAAAAACATGAATAAATCTTAATTCTCCTTTTCTGTTTACTGCAGTTGAAATATTATGACAAAGGCATTACTTTTGTCAACGCTTTGACCAAGAGTTAGTGAACAAATTTTCTGCTTCTAGCATGGAATGTAGTACATTGTAAATGGTAACTATGTACAGTTTATACTTCATACTCTTGTTCCGAATATGTAAGCATGTAAAAAACAGGTTTTCTTCATTGATGAATTTGGAACGAATTCATGACCACTCTATTTATTTTTTATGATTTCTCTGTTAGATGTGGCTTCCATCCCCGAAAGACAAGGCTGAAATGACAGAAATGAAGTTAGTGAAAACCTATTGATAAGAGCAAGTACGAGAAGGTTGCTGATGATTAGATAAATCAAATAAAGGGCAATTGGAATTTTCAGACCATGTTCAACGAAGTTTGCAAATGGATAACGTTTCTAAAAGAAAAATTATCTTTAAAGAAAATAGATTGCAAAGAAAATCAAAGACACTGAATCTGAAACAACAGGGGTAAGAAGAACAGAACTACTGAGACTGGCATAAGAGAACCAGAAAGGCCTGTACACGACAACTGACGCCTTTTGATATGGAAAATATAATATATATATTATATATATATATATATATATATATATATATATATATATATAGAGAGAGAGAGAGAGAGAGAGAGAGAGAGAGAGAGAGAGAGAGCTAAAAAGATAAAAGAAAGTTGTAAAAAGGGGAAATTAGTAATAAACATACCAATATTAATAAATATAAAAGTACTCTTTTTGCTCAGTTAAAGTTATTAATGTCAAACTTCATGGTTTTAAACAAATCTGTTTTCATATGTAGTGTCTATGAGAGGTTTGTAAAGTATTTAGAAATTGCTATGGCGAACCTAGTTTCAAAAGCTTTTCTGCTAAAGGATTGAGCGTTTTCTGGTGGCTTTATGTCTGCAAAGTAAAAAAGTAAAAATAGGAATTTATTTAAACCTTCCAGGTAAGAGGCAAGATGTGAGGACTTCACTGGTCTTTTGTTAGACCAGGTCATGTAAAAGGCTATGAAGTTTGAAACATGCCGTCCAGTATTTTGACGTTTCAGAGACTAGTATGCACCTCTAGGGAGTTTTCTCGTCATTTTCATATGACTCAGTTATTTCTCCAAAACGTGCGGAAAAGTAGGCTAAATTTCTAGGTTTTAAAAAACCAGATATTTTTAATCTATTTGATCACAGAAGCTCTTCAAAAACTCTCCAAAAGCCCTCCCAAAGCACGTTTCATTAGAAAAATTGGTAGAGGAACATCTTAAATGTTTTATCTTTCTAACATTGTTGATGTTAGGCCTACCAGAAAAAAATGCTTTGTATTAGTAGTTTGGAAAGATTCCTTAACAAGTACTGTGCCAAAAAGAAAGATTTGTTTACAATTACCACAATTGTGACTGCATTCACTGATATTTTGGAAGATTTAGAAGATTTAGAAGAAAACATGAGAAAAAATCCATCTAATCAGCTAGAAATTTTGTAGACCAGTACCATTCATGTTGATTTAATGATACGACCAAAAACTTTTTAAAAATTGACATACTCATCAATAGCACCATTTGAAAGGAGCATACCACCAAAAGCAATGTTGTTTTTAAATCTTTCACGCTTTTAAAAATTCAATTATTCAATTAGTTTCATTATATCCACTTACACTAAGTAATGTTAGCATGTTTCTTCCATAAAACTTGCAATGTTATTAATTATCATTTATTTAACATTCCACTAAATCACAACTAAGTAGATTGTTGACTAAAAACAATGAAAACAAGAAAAGGCTTTCTCTGGTAGTCTAGAAACAGCAGCAAGTTAGTAATATATTCCTTTGAAAATCTTTACACTCGACTTTAAGCCATGTCTGCCTTTAAACGTTTAAGGCTTAAGGGGTTGTTGAGCAATGGAAACATGATATTAAGTTTCTCAAAACGAATTTGTATTTCGCTTGCCAATTCCCTTTAAGCTATCTTGAAAGGTAGATAATCAGGTAATATGTTGTATTGATAGTTTTAATGACAATGTCAAACCTTCTATATTCTTCTCGCTGCTTGCTGTTTTTAAGTGATAAGTTGCACACTTAAAAAAACTTAAAATGTATCTTCCAATGTATAAAAAATGTCCTTGAGAAATACTAGGATAACAGAGAGGGTAAATGGGTTGTCTTTAGTGTATATCTGTATATTTATTTAGCCTCCATATATAATCAGTCTGCATATATATATATATATATATATATATATATATATATATATAAGTATATATATAAATCTCAATATCTCTGTCTCCACTGATACAGGGGTTAGGAAGGAAGCAGAATATCTCACACTTAAAGAAAATAAAACTATAAATTTGTTGTTTTTTTGCTGTTAAGCAGTTTTATAGGTGTCATGACCAGGTCAGTTAGTTACTTAATAAGACCAAAATGTGATTACCAGAATTTCGGTTAAGGATGAAGGCACCCTGAGTGTTTTTAATAGCACTTAAGATTAATGTAAAATACTTGAAATAATGACTCTTTCAATGCCCTTGTCACTATAAATATCCAGCATAGAATACCCTAAGACACAATAATTATTTAAATCTCAAAATTAATAACAACTTTACCCAAACTTCTTAAGATGTGTTGTCAGATTCGGCATAACCAGCATTTGTTTAATCAGATGTAATCAGTTGTTAAATAAGATCTACTACTTGTTCGTTCACTTTTATTTAGACTCACTGGGATTTCTTTCACCAACAACCAAAACTTCTGGATACACCATACATGATACTCTGGGCNATATATATATATATATAAGTATATATATAAATCTCAATATCTCTGTCTCCACTGATACAGGGGTTAGGAAGGAAGCAGAATATCTCACACTTAAAGAAAATAAAACTATAAATTTGTTGTTTTTTTGCTGTTAAGCAGTTTTATAGGTGTCATGACCAGGTCAGTTAGTTACTTAATAAGACCAAAATGTGATTACCAGAATTTCGGTTAAGGATGAAGGCACCCTGAGTGTTTTTAATAGCACTTAAGATTAATGTAAAATACTTGAAATAATGACTCTTTCAATGCCCTTGTCACTATAAATATCCAGCATAGAATACCCTAAGACACAATAATTATTTAAATCTCAAAATTAATAACAACTTTACCCAAACTTCTTAAGATGTGTTGTCAGATTCGGCATAACCAGCATTTGTTTAATCAGATGTAATCAGTTGTTAAATAAGATCTACTACTTGTTCGTTCACTTTTATTTAGACTCACTGGGATTTCTTTCACCAACAACCAAAACTTCTGGATACACCATACATGATACTCTGGGCCCTCTATTAAGATCCCTTATTCCCACTAGTATAAAGGTTCGCCTTCGTCCTGTATAATTATGTACAAAGTATATCTATATTTATATATAAAATGGGAACCCTTTCAGTCTTTGTATATTGACCTGGATTTTAACTAAACATTTATGTATTTATCTATGATAATCATAAATTTGATATCTAAATGTATACAAACTTTATCATATCTATGAAATTTGATGGTAAATACCATAGAAGTCGGGTAAGTAGTAGGGACTTAGACAAAAAGCTATTACCGTTTGGCTAAAACCTGTTCTTTTGAGGAGTGGCTTTCTCAGCAAGAGCAATTACCTCCTGTAATTGAATCAGTACTGACAGCTTCTATTTCTTACATAAAGAATATTGTTTTTGTGTTAGACGAGTTAAATAAAAATCACTTGCACAATAAAATAAAACAGTATGAAGACGAGTAACTAACTATAAGAAAGTACAATCTGGCACCATTTGTGTAATAATTGGAGTGACTTTATTTGATATATTTTAAACGAAGTAAATATTAAAAAGCTAACAAAAGTCATTATCGGTCTTTCGTGATGGCACGATTCCTAGTTAACTGATGGCTTGGTTATTATTACCAAAGACTAACAATAGAAAATTAATCACTTTTCTTATGGTTGAAAAGAAAATTATACTTGTCTGAGGGGGAGGAACCCCGACTTAGACAGTACCTGTTCCTCACCTGTTGTTAACATTATTGTAGAATATTGTAAACAATATATGCACACATCACTTAAAAGTGTTAAACTAACCTGCAACATTTAATCAATGATTTCAATTCTGCTTTATATATCACTTTTTTTAGTTGTCTAAAACTTTGTTTTGATCAGTTGTCTGATTCTTCTCCGCAGCCTTGAAAGCCCGTGTGTAAAGAGTTTATTTGCAACCTTTGACAACGTATCCTTTGACTCTGTTTGTAAGCATCGGTTTGGGTATACAAGACAAAAAGCAATTGTAATTCTAGCAAATTTATTTTGATGTCATTTAAGAAGTTAACTGTTTGTAGTCCTATAGGTCTATATAATTGATATCAGAGCATTTTGGTATAAGTTTAAAAAAATCAATGAAGATGACATTTTAGCTTAGTTTTGATGAAGATAAAAAAGATTGTCTTGTATTGGAAGAGACGATAACAGTAGCAATGCATGAAATAATGATGAGAAAAGGTTATTTTGGGAAATAGTGCACCACTAGAAATTGAAAAGCTCATGGAGATGTTGTCAAACAGCCCTTTGTACAAGTATATTACTTTGTCTTTAGTCCAAAAAATATATGTAGAGATTGGTAATAAGGTGTAATATGGTCCATGTTAAATAAGTGGGTAAAGATAACCTGTGATGAGATCATTCCTGTTTATATCTATCACAAACAGTAAAGATGTAGGTTCATATAGTTGTACAGAGATATGCATTATCTGGAGTAAAACCATAGGTGAACGAAATTCTGATATCAGAGAGGTAAACAAATTCAATTGTTTTGAGTTTCCATTAAAATAATATTAATATAATATAAAATATACTATCTAAAATATTTCGAAAGAGAATGCATAAGCTTGCTCTCTTTCTTACTAATGGGAGAGAATTCATTCTTTCATGGGAAACTTTCTCAATAATGGATTTTATAGAATAGCTGCTAAGTTAGAGTTTAAATAATACATCAAGTATATTAATAAAGTAATGGGATAAAAAGTGAAAAATTCGTAAGAATAATCTTTCACCTTTTTTTTTTCGTCTCTTGGCTGGATGTACGTATTCATAAGAAGCATAGTTTTCCCATAAAATGTGTAAGTGGTGGCTTATAGTGTCACTGGATATGTTAAAATGGGCCTTTGGGGTATAATTTTAAACAGCATGCAAATGAAGACTACGAAACGAGGTTTGTGGAAATCAAGGGAGGCAAAGTAGAAACTGATGAATATACTGGTCAGAGGAATTCTTAACAAGAAACTAATTTTCATTACATGGGAGCAAATTATGACGAGCATACTTCACAAAATGCAAAAGTTGAAACTGGATGTTAACAGCAATATCAGTTTAACATTTCCTTTTTCAGGTACCATATTCATTAAGGACATATGACCAAGGCCTTCAACTTTCCATCTCAATTATCGCTAATAGCTTTGTCAGATTCATATCAAGTTTACGAGCTTGCTCCTTCATCCATTTGATTAAACGTCCTAAGGATGTTGTTTACTTCCAGCCTCTGTTACCCTTACCATCGACAAACCTAGTAATGACCAACTTCTCCATTCCATCTTTTTCAATTGCTGGAATGAAAAATTTTTTGTCTTTCTGATGTTTTTTATAATCTTCCTTTCTTGCTCTTCTCAACAATTCGTTGTACGATGCACCATTAATTAAAAGATAAGTTAGCAATATTCATTCCTAAAGTAAATCCCGATTTTAAACGGCTTATATACATACTTTGGGTAAAATGAGGCCCTCGATGAGTGATGTGTCGAGAACTGATAAACCGAAAAATACAAGAACCAGAAGAAATGTAGCAATGTAGATATCACTGGATACCATAGATGTTTTAAAATTCTGGTTGTTCGGTAATGGCGCGAGAAAAAGGTTTTATCGATTCAATGATCACAGAGATTCATAGAATGAAAACAAAATAATGAAGAGATTTTTAACAGACAGTATTGTAGAGAGTAGGAGCAACCCTATCAGGGATGTAACAAAGCAAGATTTAGGGAAATAGAAAAAAAACAGAGGTTTCTGAGACATTTACCGAATGACAGAAAGATCAATGAATCTTAAAGTAGAGTATATACAGCTAAAGTTACTTTATTTGATATAACCTAATATTGTAGTGTTTGTTTTCAGGAAAGCTGCCACTTGAGAAAGGGTCTCTCAAATCAATTGTCATCTGTAATTTGTCCAAATTTGTCTAATAATCCTACTTTAGTGGAAACGACGTTACAAGCAGCTTTCAAAACTTATTTTAGAAAAACGTTGTAATTCATAAAAATCTCTAAAACCTGCAAATTTTGAGAGGTTTCGGCTTGGTTAAAGTTCAAACTTTTAACAAGGCAAACCCCTATTATAATATTACATTTATAGACATACTTCCTGTAATTTTGTTGAAGGGGCCATTTTTATACAGTTAAAAAACCTTTTTAACACTCTTACTAGTGGAATTTGATCAAAGTGGTCTAAATAAAACAAATATTTACTGATGACATTTTTGCCAAGTTTCCTCAGAAACCAATTTTTTATTCAACTTGGCCATACCGTGTTATGATATGACAGGCAATGAGGAATCTCTATATTCCACCCTCTCCTGTTCGCAAAACTTTTACGCATTTTTTGGATTTTCGAGTATTCCTTTCTAAAATACCTAGTTGAAAGGGGTTTTTTAAACAGAATTAGAACATGTACCAGATTATGCAAAGTGGAACAAGTGGCAAATTAAATATCTACGCTTTTGTTAATAAGAATATTTTTAATACCTAATTTGACTATGGAACTGTTAGTTAATATACAATTTAGGGATGATCAAAATACAGAAAATAAAAATAATAAAAAAAATTATAAAATATAAAATATAAAATATAAAATATAAAATATAAAATATAAAATATAAAATATAAAATATAAAATATAAAATATAAAATATAAAATATAAAATATAAAATATAAAATATAAAATATAAAATATAAAATATAAAATATAAAATATAAAATATAAAATATAAAATATAAAATATAAAATATAAAATATAAAATATAAAATATAAAATATAAAATATAAAATATAAAATATAAAATATAAAATATAAAATATAAAATATAAAATATAAAATATAAAAAATAAACTATAAAATATAAAATATAACATATAAAATTATAAAATATAAAATATAAAATATAAAATATAAAATATAAAATATAAAATATAAAATATAAAATATAAAATGTAAAATATAAAATATAAAATATAAAATATAAAATATAAAATATAAAATATAAAATATAAAATATAAAATATAAAATATAAAATATAAAATATAAAATATAAAATATAAAATATAAAATATAAAATATAAAATATAAAATATAAAATATAAAATATAAAATATAAAATATAAAATGTAAAATAAAGGAAGATAAAGGTCGAAAACAGTTAAATGGATGTATTGAAGTTTCATAATCTTTTCATTAAAAGTAAATCTTTTATCACTTTGACCCATTTCATATAAACAGATTTTTTTATTTGGAAGAAAAACCTGAGGCCTGTTTCAGTAATCTTTTTATTTTCAGGATGTTTTATCCAAACAAATGTCATTTATATATTTTAATAACAATACGAATAAAAAGATAAAGGTAATCTATGCGAAATTGTTTTTGTTACTTGTGTTGCTTTGTGTATTTATATATATATATATATATATATATGCTAAACAATAATTAAAAACTCACTAGGTCATAAGTATAATGAAATTTAACTAGACAACAAATTTAATTCGACTCAACACACTTTATTCTGTAAAAAATAGAGTTGTAAAAGAAGTTTGATATTGCTATTAGCTCTTTTTCTGACGTTTGAAATAAGTGCCGCTCTTTAATGAGCGCATCCCTCAAATAGGCCCCACACCTGTAACCTTAAAAATTTAATTAGAGGAAAAACACTATTCTTTTAAGTAAAAGACATTGAATTAGATGCGAAAACCTATACCACTAGACCATGTAGGTCTCAATAATTCTTAGTCTTCTTTCAATGGCAGAAAAACTCCTTTTAGGACCAGCAATTACAAAGTCATGTTTATAGATTAATGTACTGTTACTCTTCAAAATTCCTGTAGCATAAAATAAATGGCAACAATCCTACAGTTCCGTCATTCCTACTACTAAAGTAACTAAGAGAACTGTTGATAAGTCCTTCAAAAATTTATGTTATCTTTCAACATACTACAAATGTGTTATTTTCCCAATAGATACATCTCGGCATCATTTTTTTCTTGGACTAATGATCATAAGACTTCCAACATTCAAATTCAGGAATCTTTCCACATTTCTGAATTTATCTCTAATTAAATGTTATATGATACCGTGAAAGATATTAAGGATGAAGAAACCAATACAAACCTGAAGATTGTTAACCCTTTGCTTAAAGTTTAATTCAGAACACTGACAAGCGTTCCCTGAACTTTGCTGAACTAATCCCTTCAAAAGCTGTATGTTTTTCTTTGACATCTAAACACTAAAGACTCGAGCAGCTAATATCATTAATGTTACGTATTCATGTGTTTTTCAACTCCAACAGCAGATGGTTTTCTTCTCGTAACAAATTCTCTCGTTAATGAATATTATGATAGGCCAGAATTCTTGAGTTCAATCAACTCACCAGGAAAGTATTTTTAGCATCCTTGTTTTCAGCAAGTAAAGACATAACTATTTCAATACCAAAATTGTGACGATCTAGTCACATATTAATAATTTAAGCAACCTCTATAAAATTTAAATATCCTACGGTGTTTTCTTGAATGCAACGACAGTGAACAAGAAAGAAAAATCATCAAATAGTTACTAGTCATCTAGGTTACATGAAGTGATTTCATTTTTGTCTTGTTCCTTTCCCCACCTTAGCTGGAAGAAGAAATTTTAACACAATCTCCTGTAGTAAATCCCTGTAATTTAGCGGCTAATGAGATACTTCTTGTGATGTCAAAACTAAACCATTAGGTAGCTTTTAACCAAAGAATTAAAAAAGAATCATAACTTAGCAACATTATAAACATCATAAAATTTTTCTCGTAAATACAATGACTTGAATTAGCAATATTTTTAGAAAACTTCACAATTGTACTCACTGTCATTATCATCATTATCATTACATTCTTGTTGGCACACTTTTTAATCAAAGCTTTGCTATTCCAAGGAGTTCTTCTATCTAACTGAAAAAGAAACCATCAGTTTAGTAGTTACTAGAATTTTAATTTGTTTCTCAGAGTTTTCTCTTCTTGTGCCTCATTAATATCCAACAGTTGCACGAGCTTCTACAATGGGATATTCAAAACGTGTGATGACATTTAAGAGAGCGAGAGTTTGTAAAAAAGGAATAGATGTGTTTTTGGATTTTTTAAGTTTATATTGAATTTTGGTTTCAGAGTACAGAGGTAAACAAAGTAAAATTGAATGGAAAAGAATCAGTAAAGATTTACAAAATAAAAGAAATAGAATGTAGTATCTTTTGTCTTATCTTACAAGTTTTCTATTTCAAGTTCAAAATTGGTAATAATGCATTAAATTCGTGTATTTTTGTCAAATAAAACTATCCATTTTCTATATGAATTTTTTGTTTGAGCTTGAGAAAAATGAGTATAAAAATTGAATTCTGCTTTAATTTGCATCTTTTCTTTTATCATCTTTTCTTTTCTTTTACTATCTTGGATATATTGTGTACATAATCATGAAATTATACCAATAGAAAAATTTCTTTTATTCTAAATACTTATACAGATTTTCAACATTCCTGACGTTTGTGAAATTTGAGGTCTAGCCCCAAATGCGTTTTACTCTTTTTCAGCCATGCCAATCCTAGAAAAACTGTAAGATAGGAAATAACCTGATGACCTAAAAAAATACAAAGTTAATTGTGTAGCATTGAAACAAATGTATTCATCTTATAAAAAGTAATTTCTTTTATTAATATGGCTAAAATAACTGAAAGTGAGATAACAACTTGAACCCAGAGCTAATTTGTCAATATATATATATATATATAAGAATAAATGATATTTGATTATTAATTTTATTAATTTTGATTATTAATTAACAGTTTTAAAAGTGTATGGCTTTCATAATTTCCAGGAAGAGGAGAAACTACAAGGAAGAGGGGAATATGCAATGGAACGTATTTTTTTAATGGGATAGTATATTCCAGCTTTTTAGTTTTCTAATGTCCTGACAATACTACTTATATGCTCCTTTGAGCTTATCTCTATAGTTTGTCTTGTATTTATAATTAATAATTCATATTTTTCAAATATTATATGATGCAATGTAATTTTTTTCGTCATTAGCGAAAAGCTGAGAATAATAATATTCTATTGTCATACTATGCAACTTAAGCAAAAAGGAATATCAAAGCTTTCATTCAAATCCAACTAGCTCTTGAGACCTATTATACTAAGTCAGGAAAAAGAATTAAACACTGTGTAACCTTGAGATATCCATTAAGATAAGATTAATGCAACGATCAGAAGTGAAAGAAAATTACCAAAACCTATCATTAGAGAAAAGTTGTTATTCAGATCAAATTGGAAGTGATCGGTCTGATTACCAAGGATAAGGAATCAAGGAAAACCATCTTCTTCAATATTTTACTCAAAAAAACAACATAGGCAGAGTTTTTCGATTGAAGAAAATATGGAAAGAATTTAAAATAAATAAAACCTTTCTTTATAAAGAACTAACTTATCTTTAACTTTACAAAAGATATTTATTACATTTCTACTGAGTGCCACATGTTTCTACAAATACTGTATTTGCAAAATTTAGGAGTAATCTATATTAATCTGTCTTACATCATAATTTTATATATTATTGATGCCATAATGACATACACCAAATGTATTCATTAATTTTTGGAGACTTGTTCGTGGGGATACTGTAATTGCCTATTTATTGAAGTACCAAATAAGTGATAAATGAGGTTTTTAACAGCAAGCTTAATGCAAATTTTCCTGATGACCAAAAGAAAAAAAACAGCTTGATTTCTAGAACATGAGAAAAGGAGGTTTTGAAGAATTTATGCTTACTGGGTTTTCATATGTCTTTTTCTGATTTTTTTTCTATCAGCAATTACTCTGTCGCTCCATATAGTCCCCTGGTCTGCATTGACACGGTATTTATAAGAAAGCCTTTTTATTAGTATATGCCTATAGCATATATATATATATATGTATATATNTTCATTAATTTTTGGAGACTTGTTCGGGGGGATACTGTAATTGCCTATTTATTGAAGTACCAAATAAGTGATAAATGAGGTTTTTAACAGCAAGCTTAATGCAAATTTTCCTGATGACCAAAAGAAAAAAACCAGCTTGATTTCTAGAACATGAGAAAAGGAGGTTTTGAAGAATTTATGCTTACTGGGTTTTCATATGTCTTTTTCTGATTTTTTTTCTATCAGCAATTACTCTGTCGCTTCATATAGTCCCCTGGTCTGCATTGACACGGTATTTATAAGAAAGCCTTTTTATTAGTATATGCCTATAGCATATATATATATATATATCCTATAAGAAACCTTGTTGTGCTTGACAAAGAAACTACATTATTCGCAGTACAGAAAATTGGTACATAAATATTTTGATCTTTAAACTCATCTTCATTCAAAATACCAATTCTATTACGGAGCAAACAATAAGAAGAAAATAAGAATGGATTGATACTCACTGTGGTTTATCACTGTTATGAAGATAAACTCCATCATGTTAAAAAAGTGAATAATAAACCAGAGGTCATACTTACTGGCATTCTAATTTACTATATGTTTATGGCCTTAACAAGAGAATATGAAGGGTTAACTAAACTCACAGTCATAAACATTGTATTTTATTTGAACTCCAAGGTGCACGAAATTCTTAATCTCTGCTAAGTTCACATTCAAAGATTGGAATAAGAGAATTTATGTTGCCTACAAGAAAAACATGCGGGGTATCATGAAAAATAACATTAACTACTGAACGTTTCCAGACATTATTCAACAAACTATGAAATGGTCGGGAATTTGCAAAAACTAATCCCAGAACTGTATACCCATCTTTTCAGTCTAGTTAAATACAGTTCAAAGCAAAATAGGAGCTTTCGAAGATACATAACGCCAGGTGAATCACAAAAGTTGTTGCCACAAAGTTCTCTTGCTGAATGGAACAGGATAAAAAATACTAGAGACATGTTAGACTGTCCATGGGGCATTAAAAATA
This sequence comes from Morbakka virulenta, assembly GCA_003991215.1. Classification (NCBI taxonomy): domain Eukaryota; kingdom Metazoa; phylum Cnidaria; class Cubozoa; order Carybdeida; family Carukiidae; genus Morbakka; species Morbakka virulenta. The sequence goes on along the minus strand of RDPX01000069.1, from coordinate 1,381,437 downwards.
CCACTTTAAAATACCTTTTCTTCAATCAAGTTCTTTAAAATTTTATCGCAAAGGTTTTAAAAGGTTTGGAATGTTTCGCAATCTTTAGGCATATTAACGGAAAATGAATAGGTTTTAAGTGCTTTAAGCTTAGTTGCACTTTTTATGAGAATTATCATGTTGTCACTAGGATTACATGATAGATTATTGCTGTAAAGTCTTTAGTTCAGGTAGTAACCATACGTATGGTGTCTAGCCCAATCCTATTCGAACAAAGTGAAATCAAACGATTTTAATTCCCCTCTTCACATGAAGTCTTTAATGGTTTTAAATTTTCTTGATTACATATTTCATTAGATGAGCATGTTTATTTCATACAGCTAAAGACTCTTTCTATACAGCTGAGTAATAGAAGGTCCGTTTTTTCTTCTAGTGAAATGCCGAAGAATTTGTAGTCGACCAAAACTGACAAGTGCAAAGGATATTGAACAGTTTTATTTCAGCTTTGTTGCTGCTTCATAATATTCTTAACAAACACGTAACACAACATATAACCTAAATTACATTTTAGCCTAATGAAATGCTGACGAGTTATAGCTTAGCTATTAGTGTAGATGTTTGGCATCCATGAGGTTCCTGCTCCGATTCTTTGAGCAGAAAAGGACTTACATTCATGCAAAAAAGGCATTGGTTGGTGTCAGAAAGGGTGTCTGGGCATAAAATCCCTAATTGTTGCAATGACATTACCCAGAAGGTCATGAACTTAGTCCAGGAAATAGAAAAAAGGACTTTGAAGCAAAAAGCCCCAAAATTCTTTGTTCAATATATAGTTACACTAAATTTCTTGCTCACAAAAAATCGGTGTTGCCTTTTCCCTTCTACTCTTCAGAAATATTGGTTTTTGCTTTCCTGAAACTTCAAATATTTCAAAACCAAATTAAAAACAAAGAAACGTCAAGAATCCTTTATCACAAAAGTAGTTTTTGTTAATCGTAAGATATAAGCTAAATAACAATATAAATATCTCTGGCACTATAAGTATCTCATCCCTAACATCCAAAGCTGTAGAGAATTTTAATAGAAAAAGCAATCACAACAAAAAATAAAGGATATCCATAAAGCTTGTCTGTAAAGAAAGGTTTTAATATCTCATTAATTTTACGCTAAGAGGTTAATACTTACTTTCTATTTAAAATTTTTTGTAAATGGCATATTTATAATACCCCTACTTTATTTGCTCCTAACTCATGTTATTGATTGTCTGACACAAATTGGATTATAGAAAAAAATAAACAAATCTTTCGAAAATCTCTCTTTGCTTTTTCCAAATCGTTTTATGTATGACAAAATTTTGCATATGGCTTTATTCAGTATATCTTCTATCTTTAGGCAAGTTGTCACCTAATCTTTTTGGGAATCATTTCGTAGTACCTTCCTAAGTTGGTTATCATGGCATTTAAATGTAAATGTCTAGCTCTATTACTGAATACTAAACCCAAAATCCAGTCACAATGAAATCTGCTAGTCACCTTGCCGTCATTTCAAAAAGAAATAACCCAATGTTGGACCATTATAAAATTTCAATTTTCTAGGAAAACAATGCAGTTATCCGTGACTATTATACAAAAGTGCATTTGTCTAGTGTGCTTTAAAATAGATCTTGAATAAAAATCCTGTTTACAATAGAAATAACCAACAGTGACTGCTAAGTGTAAAGGAAAACGTACCTTAGAGTTTTACCTCACCTATCTATTTGTCCCGATACTTCAAACATTTTTTTATCTTTATTTATAATGATGAAGAACCAAAAATGGCATATATTCACTAAGTTTATGGAACTGTGAGAAAAAAGAAAATAAAACAAGAAGAAATAATTGGGTCAAGAGATAACAGTTGACCTTAGACTGAATAAAGGAAAGCACTTAGAAGCCAAAAAGTGTCAAAACTTAGCTGTTTGAGGAATAAAAGTACATTAATAGAAAGATTTATTACAAAAATACCAACAACTGCATAAAAATCTTGACGAAGAGAAATACCAGTGACACTGAATGCAACAAATTGACCTAGTACCAGCGACAAAAGCTTATTAGAGTCCTTCTCATGACGATACTTTTAGAAAAGGCATATTTCGACAATAATACAAAGGATAAAGAATAACAGCAACATTTGGACCTATGAAGTTATAAAGATATTTCTGAGAAAAATAAAGAAAATCAATACAAGGCCAGGGAGAATCTATCCGGATGTGATAACAGTATTCCATGCAAGGACGAAGTGTAAGCTTATAGAATTACAACTGACACTTTTTTTCCTTTGAAAACAAGGGTACTAACCTTCTAAAAATTTACAATATGATTGAAAAACAGCAGAATAGGAGTTGCTATCAGATATTGTAATAGATTTTAATTCCATTTTTTTTTCTCACAAACCTTTCTTTGATTGATAACTAGATTGACTCTTACTTCGTAAAGTGATAATCAAAAGCCCAAGCTTAATTTCACCTTTGCCTACATAATTTGACCAAAACAACTTCAGTTAGCTTGACCTACCGCATACCGTAGGTAAAAATAAATACGATAATGAATACTGGAGCTGGAATGGATTAGAACAAGCAAATGCTGCTGTTATAGTTAATTCCCACACCAGCTTCTGTATCTGAACTACTTCTTAACCAGTTACCAATCCTGTTTTCCTCTTAAATTAGAAATTTGTTCCACATAAGCTGATAATACCGTGATGAATCGTGCAGATTATTTTACAAAGCCATATGAAAATATAACAAGTAGAAAACAGAAAGTATACCCACTGGGTTCGAACCAACCAGGAAGTAACCTAATTGTTGTGTTATTTTCATTGCAAAGAAATCCGTTTTTACCCATTTGCAGTGCATATAGAATAATTGGAAGATAGTTGTAAGAAGGAGTTCATCTCGTACGAGGAAAGGTGTAACAAAGGTGAGCAGTGCAGAAAATGTATCCTTAAACGAGATGTAACCTTAAACAACATGTATTATTTTAGGAGGAACAGTGAACTTGCAATTCTCAATCAAGCAAAGACCTTTATAGAACAAACAATGGAAGTGTTTTAAAAAAAATAAAGAGATCTTCGAATGCTGTACAGACTAATGTTCAGGACTGCATAACCATAAGGGCAGCGAAGCCCCAACTGTACCTAATTGTCCTTCCTGTGATAAAGATTAAAAATACCTCCAATTTTAAGAGATGCTGAGGCTGTGGTCAAAGCACCGAAAAAGGGAGGATATCTTGGTGTAGAGATCATTAAATCAAAACTCAAAAAATCAAAATTTAAAGAAGGGAAAGAAAATGATTGGTGCGTTCAGGTCCATCTCTAACAAAATTCGGTGGACTATTAACTTGTTCCATCATAAACCTAACCTTTAGTCATCGAGTTATCCAATAAACTGCAAAGCCAACTGAAGCTAAAGCACAATAATCTTCAACAGAAACCACAGCAAGGTAGTGATGAAGAATATATTTCGCCGAATAAAACCATAACCAAGAAAGTTAGTCGCTAAGGAACAATCGGCCTGTTGAGCTGCTGTAATACAATCTGTTTGTGAACTTCAAGAAGGCATATGAACTAAGTCTTATGGCAAAATGAGTAAATATCGGTTTAAACTTTGTACGAAGCATCCAGCAGCTTCCAGACAAAAACGAAAGCGGAGTTTTCAAAACAGTAGGAAAATTGGTAAATAATTCCAGATTATTTCCAAATAACTGTTGGAGATTGCAATGGATATCCTTTCTACAGCACCATTTAACATTTCTCTTAAAAGGTTAGTAACCGATGCACTAGAAAATATGAAAATATGGATTAAAATAAGNTGCTGTAATACAATCTGTTTGTGAACTTCAAGAAGGCATATGAACTAAGTCTTATGGCAAAATGAGTAAATATCGGTTTAAACTTTGTACGAAGCATCCAGCAGCTTCCAGACAAAAACGAAAGCGAAGTTTTCAAAACAGTAGGAAAATTGGTAAATAATTCCAGATTATTTCCAAATAACTGTTGGAGATTGCAATGGATATCCTTTCTACAGCACCATTTAACATTTCTCTTAAAAGGTTAGTAACCGATGCACTAGAAAATATGAAAATATGGATTAAAATAAGAAAATATGGATTAAAATAAGAAAATATGGATTAACATTCCTCCAGATCTCAAAATCTTGAAGGTTTGCTAAGTTTACAGCATGAACTGGCCTATTTTTAAAAACAATTTGACCCCATTTAAAATACGTGATGACAATCATCTCTAAAGACCGTTCCAAAACTATGGTACTTGCCAGGGCTAGCAAGACTTAAACCCGTCTGTTAAAAAGCAACATCTCACTATTTTTCACGATAAGACTAATGTTTTCATAGATTAATCAATATTTCTGTACTTGTGTTAAACATACTCACATATTGCAAAACTACTGAGATTAAAAAAAATTATCGAAAAGAAATATCTACGGAAGAGCTTACGCATCCCGTACACAGAACAAGTTGACATTGAAAAAGTGCGCAGATGTAACAAGCAAGTTATTGGACCACATGCTAACCTCCTCACAAATTACAAAAATCTTGCAATTCACTGTACTGAGTGAAAAGCAGAGAGACAGAAAAAGACAAAGATGGAGCGACAACAGCCGGGAGTGAGCAGATATGGGTTTGGGGACACACAAAGATCTTCAAAGATCAAAGAGAAGTGAAGGAGCTAGCCAGAAATCTATCCATAGTATCGCATACGATCTATTTCTGGTCATGTAATATAAAGGAGTGAGCTGAAGAGCAATAACTCATAACAGTTTTCTCATACTAAAATAAAAACTTTTGACCTGGACATGTATCATCTTGGTACTCTTTCGTATAACTAATAAGCTGTCAGTTCTTTGTACTTTTAAATATTCCATGAAATGAAGACATACCAACTCTCACAAATTAATTAAGAAACACAAAAAACACAAATTCTCATCAATTCAGATATCTTTTCTCCTTTTGAAAATCATTAAAATATGCACTCAACAAGTTGGTCTAAAACCATATCATTTACATGGCTAAGCCTAGGAAGCCAGAAGAGAGAAGATACCATTTCTTATAATTATTTTGCTAGATAATAGAAAAGCAATAAAAAGAAAAAAAAGAAACTATTAAGACTAAAAAGGCTTGTCTATTTACATAATTTTTTCTGTAAAACTCTCCCAAAGTATGAAAATGGTACAGGATAACTGATATTTTAATGATCTTAGTCATTCCAATTAAAAATCCCAATATGGATAAGTGATGTTATCAGAGAGGTTTAGCTTCAGCACTTAAGTTCAGGCATCTGATTATTTAAAATTCGGCACTACAACATAGAGATGTGAATTTGATTTTTTTATTTATTTTTGTTTTCATATCTGCTTTTCATGACCAAAATAAAGGACTTTGAAAACTACTTAACTCATCTTTTTGTTTCCAAATGTAAGATGTACTGCTAAAAGAGAATGAAGTGAAATAATTGGTTTCTCTTTTTTACAAACGAGCTATATACCATTAAATAAAAAATGCCATAGTTGGAACAAAAGTAAAAGTGGCCGAAAATTCCTTGATGCTTTCTAAATCCAGAATTACAAGCGATTATCTAAATGGTGTATGATCAATATCAAGGAAATTCAAAGACAGCACGTAGTAAAGTTTTTTGATATGCAGTCATAGATAGCTGAAAACTAAAATATCCTAGACAGTACTCGAATGTCATTGTAGTGAATTTCGTCAAATACATTCACTTTAAATATGTTGGGTTTGGCATTTTTTCAGGAACTGCTGAGTTTCTGGACCATTTTCCTGTTTTCATATAAAGGATTATAGTGAACAAGTAATATAATGAATTACGTTAATAAGTTTTGCAACTATGAAAATAACATTATCAAATTAAAATCATTGTAATACTTTCATGTAAAAATTATCTTTCTTTACTTCAAAGTCATCTTTCCAACATCAACAGTAACACATCAATTTTAAGATTTTTCAATCTTTTCTTCAAAATTTGACAATGGTAAACCTGTTTTAATTCTTATGGAAAATAGCTTAGATTTCTGAGTACAGGTTTTTTCTATACATTAAGTTTCATCTAGCTTGATTTTTAATTAAAGATATAAACATCTGTTGCACCAAGTACTATACAGCTGTAACATCCTGCCGAGACAGGTGACTTTATCTTTTAACAAAATGGAAAAAAATCACATAGCAGCTTAAGGGGATAGAGGCTAAAGATCGGAGTCGCAGTCTCCATTTCTTGATAATTAACAATGTAGTGAATATGTCAAAGGATAAACTCATGACAGTTTCTTTTGAAAATTAATCAAGTTGAATAAAATGTGTGGTGAAAGCTTTTCCACTGTTTACCCTGCTGTAACAACTGTTTCGATGGATAAAATTCGGAAAGTAATTTAGGTAGGAACTTCCCATAAAAGTTCAACATCCTGAGAAATGAGTTTTGCTGAAATAAGTAGAAATATGCTTCTCTGATGTTTACTTTGTAACAACTGTTATAAAGGGTGAAATTTGGAAAATAATTTAGATAGAAAAAGTCCCATCAAAATTTCAACATCCTAAGAATTGAATACTGCTCTGTAAAATTAGATCCCTTTGAGGACGTTTTAATAGCTTTAACTTTATTCTAAACAAGATGAATAGTCTCCTGACAGAGTATATGACCTAGGTATTCGATCTAATAAATTAAGCGATGGCACTTAGCACCACTTAGTGTAACATTGTACAATAAAAAGTTTGAAGGGAAAGTTTAATGGCAAATCAAATCTTACGATGAAAGACGACTTTTGTGGTTATTTAGTGTCAACAGAGAAGCTTATTCGTCATCTAACATGATCTGATAAAAAGCCCCTACTAGATCAAATGCAGAAACACCTTCGGTTGGCTAGGGGTGTGACATGTCGTACATTTATACATCTATAGATATAGCACAGTACGACCATGCCCTTTACTAGCATGTGCAGTCCAAGAGGCCCACTTACTTTGAAAAGTATAGTGGATAATGCATAGAGTTATCATATTGATTTATAATGCTTTGATCTTATCTACCAAAGCATATCTAACTAACCTAGTCGTCTGTAATTACTAAAAATTATAATATTAATAACAATATTCTCGCCATTACTATTACTTTTACGAAAACCGTAACAGTACTGATAGTACTAATTAAAACACTATCACTTAATAGTTATCAAGTCCAGAGGGTCTGTGACCCGATGGCCCTGTCTTGCTGTACGATACCCTCCACAGGACCGATTTCTGCTTTGGATCTTTTAGATATTTTAAAGCTTTGAAGTATTCAGTTGCAACGTTTTTCTATATAAACATATTTGTGGTCATTCTTCCAAGGAAGTTATGCTAGACAGATTCAATATTCCTCAGTTCACCTTATGTGATTTTCCAGGCGTGAACACTATTTTCCAGTCGGCTGCGTACACATATTTCAAGGATTCTGGTTCATTTGGATATAAGTATTTTTCTATCAGTTAATAGATGTTTGACCTCACCCCACTTGAAAAACAGATGAAATGAGGAAATTCTAGTGAAAAACGGTTCTTCATCAGTATTTACGATCTTGTTTCCAAGAAATTTAAACTTAAAAACATGTTTAACAGGTGCACTACTGCTTGAAATGAGTGATGGTTTAGCTCTAATTTCCTCATGGACGTTCAGAACTACAGTTTCCATTTTACTGGTTAAGATTCTTAATACCATATTTTGGGAATGTTGCATCATACATTATTATTATTTCCGAGAAATCAACATCGTTAGATAACAGGATTATATCATCAATACATGAGGTCATTTTCCAGGATTGAACACCCAAAAGACAATAAACACTGAGCTGCTGTCGTGTTGAACATTTTCCAGGAATAAAATTGGAGCAATGAAGTCCGGCAGTAGGGAATTTTCGGGTATCTCATTCCCAGCTCAGTACAAAATCAAATTGAGGTATACAATAAAAATGACTGGTGATTCAATACTTCCTTGTCTACAAGAGTAGCTTTGAACCTTTGACTGCTTTTGAGGTTTCTGTACAAAATAGATTAAAAAGTTTAATCAATATAGGGGATATTGTTCGAAACTGCCAGAATTTGAAGTAACTTATCACGGTTTATCAGGTCATATGCTACTTTTAGATCAATAAAGCATAGAAAGAGGATCTTTGATGATTAATCTATAGTGTTTTTCAAACTGAAAATGACGTCTGTTGTAAGTCGATTAGCTCTGAATCCAAACTGAGGGATAGATATAATTTTCTCATATGCATTTTAAAATCTAGATATCATTAACAATGTTAGTATTTTTGAACACGTAGACATAATTGAAATTTCTTTACAATTTCCAGCTTCACTTCTGAAACCTTCGTTTTCAAAGGGGCAAGAAATAGATAATACTAGCCACGCTAATTGTATGATGAAATTTGTCCAAATAGTTGTAAATAAAAAAAGAAAGTTGATATATCTTATGCACTTCAAATACTATGCCATTTTCATTTTTTAAGTTCTGTCAGTATATTTTCTGTACTCCGTTGGTTTTATTTTTTATTATTTATTATTTATTATTTATTATTTATTATTTATTATTTATTATTTATTATTTATTATTTATTATTTATTATTTATTATTTATTATTTATTATTTATTATTTATTATTTATTATTTATTATTTATTATTTATTATTTATTATTTATTATTTATTATTTATTATTTATTATTTATTATTTATTATTTATTATTTATTATTTATTATTTATTATTTATTATTTATTATTTATTATTTATTATTTATTATTTATTATTTATTATTTATTATTTATTATTTATTATTTATTATTTATTATTTATTATTTATTATTTATTATTTATTATTTATTATTTATTATTTATTATTTATTATTTATTATTTATTACCAAAGCACTTTAAGAGTATTTAGGTGGAATGGGATGTATCATGCAGATTCTTCCATTTAAAATGTTAAGTGAGAATCTCTATTACTTTATGTTTACCTTCAATTTTTTTTATCAATGAAAAGTTGTAATAGTAACAATATAATAACGCTAATGACCTGCTTGGTTCTGCTTTGACTATTAATATACTTTTTGTTGTTGTTGTTGTTCTTCTTCTTTCATCTTTTTCCTGGTGTCGTGAGTTGCGTCAGTAGAGGGGGGTTTTGTCTTTTTCCCCCCTGTATTCAACAAATACTCAAAATATTTCAAAATACACACAGGTAATGCAGCATACTTAACGACCCCAGTTGGTAAATTAGATTTCTAATTTCTAAGTACTGGTCACTTTCCTCATCTTCATAATTCATGGTCATCACCCATTTATTATAGTAGTGATGCTAACGGAATTTGAGAATTCCATTCTTTAAATAGGTATAATAGTCAACCTTTTTCTTAACACCTGTTGTGCCAGAAAAACATGTTACAGAAATCTGAAAAACGACTTTTTTTTGTCTGGCGTCTTAATATCTTCATTTGTCAAAAACATTTGTTTTTATCGATTTTTTTTATCCATTTTAACAATTAAAATAGAAAGAGTAATAGTAATTGTATCAATGTTTTCATTCTGACACTTTTCGAGTTTATTTACCAGGTATTTGGAGAGCATTCTTAAAATCCAATTAATAATTAATCCTTATTTTTGAGCTACTGATATTAATCTTTTCAGAAAGTAACAAAAAAACGATCTTCTTTATCTATCATGTTGATCCAAAAAGTTGTTTCTGGCTTTTATTTTCTGCAACCTTTTTGTGCAACTGTCCTGTCTTAATGTTATAGAAAAAAGAAGGAACAAACAAATTCCCTATAGAGAAGGAGGGATGAGCCATAGTATACAAATCTGATTGGCAGAGGAAATTTAGCATGATCATTGTACATTGGTGGCCTACAAATCATAAATTTTCTTCTGTTTATTTCAGCACTGAATGAAGTGTAAGGTTTTAATACTTGCTGATTAAAAAAATTTCTACCTGGTATGCTCTGTGGCTTTGAGAGCCATGGGATATTCTGTACGTTCACAAAATTATTATTTCTCTAGTTTGATTTGAAATGAGTTTTCGTAAATATTGTAAAAATTTTGAAAGATAATTTGCCAGTGTAATGTTAGGCCGAAAATTTGTTATATTTTGATGAGGACATATTTTGGTTTCTTATGTGATTAAATGAATTTATTCCAAACTATGAATTCTACAAGACTGGGTAAATATGACCACATAAAATAAAAGTGGACTTAACAGTGGCACAAAAAATTGTTTGAGGTATCCTTATTGACGTATATTATTTCTTCCAGTGAAATCAATGACGTCCAAGGGCATCAGTACCAGCTGAGACAGTGCAAAGATAAAGGAAAAACAAACTTTATTAGAATTAATTCAGATTTCTTCAAACCCTTGAGGCTGTATCTAAGAAACTGAAATTTTCAATTTGTTTTAGTTTTTCAAAACCTTCTGAATTATATATAATTTATACTAATACCTAAATTCATCCAATAAGGTATTTTGTTCGTTTTGTTGATTTTATCCAAGAAATCTGCATATAAAAATCAGATGAAATCTAAGTAATTCAAAACAAAGTAGCCTTGCTAGATTATAAAATATATTTCTAATGAGTTACTAACGAGTGGTCCCTTCCACAGGCGGTTTTTTCATAGAGTCGGCATTCGTTGGCCTCTCAAAAGGAATAAACTCTGTTTTGAACGTCATTTTTGGTAAGTTCTAGATTTCTCGATTCTTGTATACCTATTTATCATTACCATTGATATCAACTGCACACCTATGTTCTCCAGAAAGATATATTTATGGTTAACAGGATAGAAAAATGCTGAGGAGATGATAAAATATGGTCTTCTGCAAATAGATGAAGAAAAGTTATACCTTGTACTTTAATACAGATGCACAAAAAAAGCAAAGCTAATATAAAGTCACATAGTATACTTCAAAAGTTTACAAGATATTGTACAGCAAACAACTCAAGTGCAACAAAAAATAATGATAAAAGGGAAGCCATCTTTTCGTCTATCAGGAGTAAAAAGAAAAGAGTAGCATAATGACACGAAAAAGGGAACTCATTTAAAAGACTAACAATTGTATAATGTAAAATCTCTTATTTAATTCTTTCTCCGTGGCCAAAAAAATGTCTTAATGTCAAATATATTGGTCTAGTAAATTTTGCTTTGTCTTTTACCTACAGACAAATTAAACAGTCATGCTGTTCTTTAATAAGGAAAAATGTCTGGGTCACTAGTATTTAGAATGTTATGATTTCTTGGCTCAATGAGTTAGAATTGAAGCCAAGAAGAAAAGCTTAAGGGTGAAAAAATATTCAAAGATTTTCACAGCAAAATTAATTGCAAGATTACAATGAATTTTTACTATGTTACATATAGTTTGTTGCCTAACATTGTACTTACAATGTTATCATCTCTGGTACTTTTAAAAGTGATTAACTACTTAAAAGATCAACAAATATTAAAATGTTTGAAATGTTGCTTTAAAGTCTAGAAAAAGGTTTTCCAGTAAAGCGTTAATGATACTAATTAGATTATGGTTATTAGAAAAACCCTACGTCACTTTTCTACGGTGGCATTAATTATCAAGAGAGAAATAGTTTTCCATAATCGTCAGAAAAGAGGAAAAAAATGGTAATTTTGATATCTCTTATTACACGTCCACATTTGAAGGCATGTAATAAGAGATATTAGGGATATTATTTCAGGTTTTGAAACAAGATAGTAGTACTGTGATGCTTTCGATTGTTGATATGAATTTTAATCAATATATGCCTTTATTAAATAGTTTGAAAAATAACTATATTGCTGAAGGAGACTTCCCCAGTCAAGTTCTGCTAAATTCATTAATATTAGTTACTGTTTTGGCATACGTTGTTGTATAACTTACATATATATATATATATATATATATATATATATATATGTATATATATATATATATATATATATATGTATATAATGTGTTTTCTGAACTAGAAAACAACAACCTTACTTTGAAACAAGAGAGTTTTTGTATGTTTCTCTAGTTTTTTTATTATATTTTATTATACTTTAACGTCTTGACTGTCTTGTTCCATTTATTATTTTGTCTCCGTTGGAGACCTTGTTCTCATATGGTGAAAATATTTCTTACGTTTAACAATATTTTTCTTTGTTTTTGTATTAACCCAATTAAACAAAAACAGGTGGTGTGCAGGTTTTACGAGAGGCACGATCGTACTAGACAATTATGTTTCCTCTAGTTTCTTTCAAGTGAGAACTTAACCGAGCAAATAACTTCACTACGAATAATTTTTCTAAACCCGATAAGCTAATGCAGCGCAGAGCCAATCCAGGTAATTTATGCGGTGAGTTAAAGTAATGTCACTGGATTTTTGTCTTCACTTTTAGTCATCTTGCACAAAGTCAGAATTACTTACTAATATTTTGTAAGAGTATAAATACAGCTATTAGTGAAATAATTTACCCAAAAATAAATCGAAAGACTTGATCTTTATGCAACTTTTTAAATGGGACATACTCTAAATTTATGACATAAAAATTTACATGAGAAATATAAATAACAAATAACAAATAATAAATAACAGTAATTTAACTGTTGATCTCCACTTTAATGAATTCTAATTTTTCCAAGGCAACAATTTTTGTTACATTTTTGAAGGCATAAATAAAGATGCATACATGCAAAATTACAGTAAAAGAGATACTAAAAGAAAAGGAAGATAGTAAATATGAAAAAAGGGAAAAACTATTCCGAAATATTTTCAGTTAATAGTTTAGATTTTTAATCTTGGTTTATTATGTGTTTTTCTCGATGAAAAAGCTGGAGCAACATTATACTCTTAATGACATTTTTTTGGTTCTAGAACTAACATTCAATTGACTCCTGGAAATTCAAATACCAAACAACGCGAAGTTTTACCATCTCAAACAATATTCTTTAGTCCGTTGAACTTTCATTGATACTTACTGATTAAAATAACTAGTTAATTTGAACTTCGGATAAGCCAAACATTCTTTATCTCCAACCACTTCAAGTCCCGCTTCAGTTAATTCATTCAGATGACTTGAAACTTCTCAAGAAAAGGAACTCAAAACAATTAATAAATGACAAACTGAAGTCAATGCATTGCATGTTATTGGAAAACACTATTATCACTTGATATTTTGTTTATGCGTAGGAGAATTTCGACATGGAAACAAGTTAATACTTTCCTGTTTTCTAGATAAATATAATCACATCCTCCACTCAGTTTTTCAATTACTGAGGAAAATGACAATATGACAAAAATAATTATTAATATTCGATCCCAAAAGCAAAGGAATTTAATGACAGAGAGGATTAGCCTGTCTCACACTATAAAAACTCATACAATGAAGCTATCATGTGTCACGCGATTATTACGCGAGACAAATACAAAACAATGTAACACATTAGATATATAATCCTCACTCCCTCCCCCCCCCCACACACACACACACACAAACACACACCTTTGGAAAAGACGCTTTGCTTTGAATAGAAATGGTGGGTGGAAGTATGCTTCTTTTTTAAACTAGAGTGGTGGTTGGAATAACTGTGGTTGGGTTGAATTTTTGTACAGGTGTTTTCTGGTTTGTTGTATCAATGTGATGGAATTTTTCTCTGCTTCGTGTGGCAATCGCTGGATACAATTTCGAGTTGATAAAGTGAATTCCAACTTTTCTTGTTACATGCAATGAGACACTATCCGGTTTTATTTAGTCTGATGAAACAGGGAATTAAGATGTTAATAAGGGTTGCATCTAGAAAAAGGGCATTGCGATAGGAAAATTTTTGAAATTTTAATTGCAACTACAAGTCTATAACGTCTACAAGAATTTTTCTCAATATTGTTTTAAGACTACATTTCAGACGTACTTTTCGAATGTTTCATGTTTCATTACAAACAACAGTTTTCACCATGGCCATGATTGCCAATAAGTGCAAGCTAATTACAAAATTCATCAAAGATATGTACAATGCACCAAAGAAAGAAAATGATGGAAAGTCAAAGCCAGAAATTGTTGCAAAGTTTGGTATACCGAAAAATACGTTACCTACTTGTTCAAAAAATAAAGATAAAATTTTCAAAGCTGTGAAGAAAGGAACAACACAAAAATGCCAATGATTGCGTAATGCCTCTTTTGCATACCAATTTTTAAATGGCTTACATAACCTTCTAAAAACACGTCACCACGACAACAAAACTTCTGAAATTACGTTACCAACATAAGCTAATAAAAGACAGTTGTACTTGTAAAGAAAATTTATCTACCACTTGATAAACAATTAAAAGCTGACTTTTAGAATTTAATACTGACCATGTCAAGAACATATTATTTTATTTATTCAAGGCAAAAAAAGAAGAATTTTTTCAAGCTGAAATAATTTTTTTGGTCAAACGTTTTGACTGTTTAAGTAGTCAAAACGCCCGTTTTAATTTCTCAATAAGCTTTAGCTTTCCAAAAATCAAGTAAGAAAATGACATTATTGAAGGAATTCAATGCTACTTAATAAGCTTTATTCAACTCTCTTCTTAATCTCTTCATTCACTAATTTCAAAAATCATAAATAAGTAAATAGCTGGAGAAATACTAGATTTCAGCTTTTTAAACTTCAGGGCATTGATTTTATCAAGTCAAAAATCATTTTCAAAAATATTAACCAACAATATAGATTATCTTTCCTAATAGGCTTTTAAAAATATTGCATCCACTCCTATCCTTTAATGGATTTTAAAGTGCTATTAAACATCTCAAATCATCTCTCCTTAAGCTAGAATGGTAAATCTAGTTTTACTGTATATTTGAGACATCATCTTTAAGAATTCATCTGCAGTAGTTAAGAACTGCTGCGTTCATCTTGACGTCTGAAGATTAATATTTTGGCTGACAGATGGTTAAATTTAGACTGTTTTGTTGTCAGAAGCTAAGGCATTAAAAAGTTGATTTGTTAACCATTGATCTACACTAATTATGTTACAGTACTTTTTCTATGATTTCTATTAACATATTATATTCTTCAAAGAAATAAACCAAAACCAGACACCTTATTGAGCGTATTAAAAATGAAATTTAGGTCTAGACTTCATATGATGGTTTTCCAAATTTAAGGCTTTTTGATAATCCTACTTTCTTACACGTTTTAATGCTTGCAAAAATATTGGTTTATTCATGTATATCTTCTCCACGGATTCTTATCAATTACTTACCCTATCTTTAGGAACATAGGAAAGCACACCCTTTTCTTCCGTTATCGACTCCACTGTACATCTATGTTGTTATTTATATTTCCATAATCGTTTACTTAAACTGACTTTTTAAAGTATCCATGAGGTAGAGGGGACAGTAATAATGACAGTTTGTTACTTGAAAAGCAAAACTTTTCTCCCCGAAGAATGTGTAAAACACAAAGAAATTTCCTTTTTTTATTTCTATAAACTATAATATTGATATGCTACATAAGTACTATGTTTTAAAAAACACAAGTATGAGCTTAAAATACCGGATTAATACAAAAACACAAATTTATTTATCTGTTATACCTTTTCAAAATAATACATCTACCCTTGGGTGACATTTAAATTGTTGCTGGATATCCCGGCTCATCTTACTTTTCTCTAATCCAAAATGGTATATTTATTTCCACAAAATATGTCATGGAGAAAAGAGAGATCTACAGTATGTTTCCGCTAAATTCAGCTAAGATTAAGTATCATGAACCAAATTGTCATTCTTCTTGAATACTCCCTATTAAAATTACTTCATACGTTGAATATCAAATAAACCCTCAGATANTAAAGTATCCATGAGGTAGAGGGGACAGTAATAATGACAGTTTGTTACTTGAAAAGCAAAACTTTTCTCCCCGAAGAATGTGTAAAACACAAAGAAATTTCCTTTTTTTATTTCTATAAACTATAATATTGATATGCTACATAAGTACTATGTTATAAAAAACACAAGTATGAGCTTAAAATACCGGATTAATACAAAAACACAAATTTATTTATCTGTTATACCTTTTCAAAATAATACATCTACCCTTGGGTGACATTTAAATTGTTCCTGGACATCCCGGCTCATCTTACTTTTCTCTAATCCAAAATATATTCTGTTCTTTCTGACGGTATTTTCACTCCTTAGGGATTATTAATTTGGTAATTTGAGCTCCTTCAGGAAGTTTAATTGATTTGCTGTTTAAAGTGGAGTTCAAAAACCACATTGTAAAGGTTGATTACTGCATCACCTGGACAGTTTTACTTCCAATCCTAAGAGCAGGTTTTGACTGATTGATGTGTTTCTTGGTAATAAAAGAAAAGTTGATGGTACTCATTTAATGTTTCTGTTGTCCTCTGCTTTCTTCAAAATCTTGATTATTCCACCTCAGACTTTTATTGTCCAGAAACAGTTAAAGTACCTGTTCAAAGTCGATGATGCAGATCCACCATTAACAAAGAAAGGCAATAACTCCTGGGCTAACATCAGAGAAGTGCGACAATTGCTTTTCACCTAAACTTCTTCTGTGTCAGTCCAACAAATAGAATTTAAATAGCTTACTAAAGAAGACTCTTTGCAAAGTACCATCAAAACAAAAAGTTGATTTTTTCCCCATTCTAACAGCCTCTGAACACTTCAAAGATCGTGTAATTTTCTTATTATTCTACAATAACATACCCAGTAAAAAGGTGTTCACTAGGTGCCTAAAATATCATTTAAGGTAGCAAAAGAGGCAAGAAAAATAAAAAAGTAGGAGATGATATCAGACCTTATCGTTTACAGCAAAGAGTGTTACCAGATAAATAAGCTTATATATGGATCTTCTCTCAGCCAACAAATATTGCTTCCATAGGATACCACTGTGAATGTTATAGATTGAGTTTAGAGAAATTTAAGGAGTTTAGAGTTTAGAGAAATCTGAAAATTAAGCTCCACCATTTGAAATAACAAAGAAACTTTACCTGAGAACCTTAGATATTGGTTCCAGTCTGAAAGAAACAAGCTTTAATCATCCGTTCATTTCTAAAACTTTAAATTTATCAATTTATTTCCTCGCGTAGATGTTTATTAATAGAAACAATAATATTTAGACAAAAATATAACTTTAAATGTAATTTGCATGAAGTGATATTGGGTCTACTCGTAATTTGAAACCATGAATAGTAATACAAAACTAACAAATTGGTCACCAGAAAAATACTGTCTACTACTTACTTCGACGGTACTGTACAATATCCTAAGGCATACATCATGGGGCATGGCAATAATAATGATAGTGGTATATGTTTGTGGAGATAACTCTCTTTTCAGAAAGAATCTTTTTATCACAAATGGTCTCCACTACAAAGATTCTTCAGCAAATGGACACGTTTATCATTACTGTAGGAAATAAGGTACTCGGCCATATAAACCCCATCATATGATTACTGGCTATTCCAGGTCATTTAACCTTGCCTCGTGATCCTTAAGAGTCGAGCAAATTTCACTTATATTTTGTTTCTAAAATATATGTAAATGTAGGGTAAAATGCCAGGTATTGTAGTAGAATATTTTTATGATCGGAAATGAAGCCTCTTAGTTAGAGAAGGTTCCGGTATTGGAAAGAATTAAAAGTGCTGCCGGCTTCTAATTCGTGCAAATGAGAAGACTCGCGATTATTGTTCATTTATCTCTATCAAAGTTTCCTGGCCTGGAACTCGAGTGCATCACATTTCACTCAAAGAAGCTGTTTAGAGATAAGTTTAGAATCAGCAATAGAATTCCTTGTAGGAAAATAGTCAAGTACCTCCTAACAAACCTATTTTTCTCCTGACGTCTAAATAAGATAAGTATCTAAATAAAACAGGATGAATTAATAAATGATAAATACTTATTTAGAAAGACGAGGAATATATCACAAAGAAAGATTTTTACGTCTGATTACAACCTTGTCAAAGTTGATCTTTAAGAAGAAAAAATTTAGTACGGCCAAGTTAAAATTCGCTCATAAATTTACACTAAGTGAAATAAGAGTGTATCAAGCTCTTACAATCTATTAAAATAAGAGAATAGTTGAGTTTTAAAAAGCACAAAATAAGGTATACCCACAATACCAGCCTTCAATATATGTCAAAAAGTTTTATTTTTCAAATATATGTCATATGTTAGTTGCAAGTCATTGACCTCTTGTTTAAAACAGGAATCAGGTCACCTTTTTTCATCTTCGATGTATAAAAACGTTAATCTACACAGGGCTTCAAATTGTAAGATATGGCAATAAAATAATTGTTTGGTAGAAGGAAAATAGTCCAGTAGAACAGTATCATAACTGTTATTAAGTTAACCTTTATTAAATTTATGTAAAAATTAGTAGTTGTAATCTTTTCCCTTTTAATCAGAAGTCTCAATTCTACCTGTGTGAGAAAACACCCCTTTTGTTTGTCTTGATTTCATTCATTTCATACTAATTCCTTCTTGTTCAGATTAGGTAGTTTTCTTCAATTTTTACTTTGGAACATCAAAACATACAACTTTCCTAGGTAAATAAAAAAGCAACAAATAGAAATTAGATTTTAACTGACACAACTCTTTAATAAGCTACATTTCGATTTTCCAGTTATCAACTTTCACTGTCAAAGGATGCGAAGTCCTTTTCTCTTTCATGTGAGGTCCTAGTTTTAATAATTTGTAATCCTTGGGGTAAAGGCAGATGTTGAATGTTCACTAGAATTTTGAAAATGGCAAAATTGCAAATGAATGTTACTTCTTAGGGAGCTATTCTTTTTCAGAATTTAGATCTAAGATTAACAATTAAGTAGGAAATTGCTCTAATTCAAAATTGGTATCCATTCTTCCAAAACGGTACAAATCACTAGAACATAACCGAATACTGAAGAAAGCGGAGTGAACAAAGTAAATAATCTGCACAATTGTGATACTCCCTATCAATAACTAACAATACTGTAAATCATTCAATGTAAATAAACTCAGTAATGTAAAGCAACAAGCTATTCAGTGGTTACTAAACACAACAAAAGTTCGCTCTATAAAACCTCTTGGGATAGACAGGCTTAAATTTCACACAGTTAAGATTTAATGAAAAGAACAGATCTGGCTTAGTGCAACTATTTTACTCTACGTATTTTACAATTGATGATTGTAACAGCAAAAAACCTATTCAGCTGCCAGTATTAATCAGGAGGTGCTATGTTCAACCTGTGAATAGCTAAAAAAGAGACTTTCCTTTGCTTTATCGGAAATCTAATCACTTAAAAAGAATGACGAATCAGTCAGACTTAACTGCATTAATCTGTCAATGATATATTTGTTCAATACATCACCAAAGGTCCATTCAAATTTGAAAGTTTAAAGCAGTCAAAAAGCAATGGGAAAACTAGAAAGAGAAAAGGAAGGCTCCGCTTTATCTTGATATTTCAGAATAAGGAAGATTATCATAGAAATTGTCAACTTGATAATAAAGACAACCTTGATCAGCGGAGTTTCAAACAAACAAACAAAGTACACCAGATATAATGAGATTGCAAACTAATAAGTTAAATTTTCTAATCTATTAGAAAAAAGCATCTGCTATTACCTTGTATGTTAGTACAAAGAAAAACAACATAAAAAGCGTTAAAAGAATTTTATTTTAGAACATTGTAAGGAAAAGAGAGTTTCATCAATTCGGAGATATATGGTGAAAATTCAGTGGTACGCAGTTGCTGAGTATTTCATCCTTCACAAAATCTCAAATTATAATAACGCAGGAGTGTTTCTTCAATGTGTGATGGAGAAAATAATTAGGAAATTAAGTTTAGGTTTCAGTTGGTAAACCAATTTTGAAAGAATGCCTGACAAGAAGTTAAACTTACATTTGTCTTGAATGGAATGCAAAAGAGCATGTATTGTGGGGTTGATTTTGTGTTTGAGAAACAGAAACAATTAGTACCAAAGAAGGCTAAAATAAACCACTTTTAACAAAGAATCAAGCATTACAATAAAAAAATATTGTTATATATATATATATATATATATATATATATTTGTGTAATCTTGTATATTCGTATCAAAAAGTGCTCAATGCATATAGCAGTGCAATATACATAAGGTAAAACACGAAAAATAATATGTGCGTATATATATATATATATATATATATGACAGAAAAAATGTTGGTCGTTGAAATCAATTGTGAAATTTGTGTTCAAAATTTTATTTCAGACATAGAAGAAAGTAGAGTGTTTTTAAGGAGATTGTTGACCAATATTGAATAGCACAATGAAGCTGCAGATTGGTTGAGTAATTTAAAGAGTAAAACAGAAATGAGAGGGGTAAAGAAAAATATAATTATTGTGGATTTCTACAGTAATTAAAACCAATTTTGCCTCTCGCATTTTTGGTGATAAAGTGGCAAGGAAAGCAAGTCTATTTCACAACAGCTTGCATCTGATGAAAATCAAAAGGTTCTGAACCAAGACCGACGTTTGTCGCCTTGTATCATTACTGATAACACTTTCCCCTCCCTATTTGCTTTTCGTAAGCAATGACACCCAACAATTTACTATGACTCTTTAATTGTGAAAGCGTTAAATAGAGGAAAGAACTTAGAAATTTAAGTTTACGATTCATGGTAAAAAATTCCTGAAAATATACTGAGACAGGAAAATATAAGGCAGTTTATTTTTGTGATTATGACAAAAACCCGACAGAAATGGACAGAAATTAGATGTTTTAACCAGTCCTGAAATCTTTCAGAGTAATTTCCTCTCGCCATGTCTGATTGTATTTTGTATGATATTGGCCACTGACTTTTATTCAAGGATTATAGGGCTGCATGAGGTTTAAAAAAAGGCAGAGGATGAAATATTTGCCAAGCATGGATTACATGATGGTATAACAAAAGGGTAATGCTAGATTTATTTGCCAACACAGACAATGTATTCATTCAGTAGAGATATAAGGATGGAATTCGAAGTAAAGAAACTTGGAATAATTAACTTTAAAAGAAGTCATAAGATACAATTACCAAACAATAAAATCATATAAAACATTGTTAGCATACAAGTCCATGTATGTCTTTGTTAAGTTCACTGGAAAATTAGGCAAAGAAGTAATTAGTGAATATTGTCTTTGGGAAGAAGAACAAGAGAAAACAGTCCACTTGACTTTGTAGAAAAACTTACAAAATTAACATTTAAAAAACATTCAGTCAAGCAACATCTCTGGGATGATAAATTAACTGGAAGAGGAGGATATTTCAAATCCATTTTACGAGGAACAAATTCTGACTCTAATCAAATATATCAAGATAGCATAATAATATCTGCTCAGGTATAAAAACCATACTATATGAAAAACCTAAACATAAACATATAAATCCCAACAATATATCCATAAAATCTTTTATTGACATAAAATTAATAGATGATATTAAATTAATCAGAAAAATTAAAACGAACAATTGTATTTTGTTTGACATTCCATTTTAGTCTTTCTTTCATATACCCTTTATACATAAAGTTGTTCTCAATTTTTGAAACGATGAATCAGGTTTGAATTCAGTTATTTAAATATAACGTAAGAACTTTGTTGATGCTTACAATTTTCGTTACATAACCAAAGTTTCTAGTTCTTTACTTGTCTTTCCTCTTTCTTTCTGTAATGATGTCTTGGTCAATGATGTTAAACTTTTCCCAATTTCTCCTTCTTTTCTGTTATAAAGATCCTGGTCTTCTAGCTTATACCTTTTGATCTGTCTGGATGTATTGATCTTACAGAACTTCAATGTGTTTATTCTCCAGGACCGCCTAGGCCTCATGTTTGTACTACTTCTCCTTGATCCCTAAGAATATATGATATTCCTAAATATGCATATAGTTCAATATACCATATGGGCTACCTTGTATCGTCTTTTTTGCACTCCTTTTAAGCTAGTCTTGTGCATTTGCTGATTATATGTTTAATCGTTTCAATATGTTTAGGTCCTGTTGTTTCCAGCACCTTTGTTCTGCTTGTTGTAATTCGAGTGTCCAGTACTTGGTCCTAGACTGCTCTTATCAGCCCTCTCATTTCCTTTTTCGACATTCCTTTCAAGAGTCAATTCCAAAAGTCGGAGGACGCACAGAGAATGTGACCCAACATTGGTCAATTTTGCTAAGCAAAGCTGGTCTTTATCGTCACGTTTGTGTATACTTTACTAAGTGATTTGTCTTTTATGATACTCTTTTGCTAAAACAGTCTAATTTGCATATATAGAAGATTTGGAAGACAGGTTTGGAATTTGAAAGAAGCAGATTTTGTACAGTTTTTTAATTCCTGTGTAAGGATATTTATTTCTCGATATCGAAGGTTTGTCAATAACACGTAATGCTGCCTAAGACACATCTGATATTATGTAATGTGGTATAGTCTTTGTGGCTGCACATTATAGGTCCTTTAATTAATTACACGGGATGCCCGAAATCTTACACAAAAAAGATATGGGGAAAAATGAGCTAAGTTAAAGTACTGACAAAAAGGAAAATTTGCATGGTTACTTCTAATTAGAAGAACTGATGGAAATTGCTTTAACTGTGACGATTACGAGTAATTGAGTAGGATAGAGGAAAAAAATTCTAACATATTCAGAAAGGCATAAGTTAATAGGTATGTCAGTCAAATTTACAACTTTTTGTAAGAAGAATTTAGACTGGCATCTCATCGTTTTTTAATTATTCAAGTAAATGGAGCAGGTTTATTTAATAACAAGTGATAAATTTCTCCTAAAATCATTAATGACTTTTAAAGAATATGAGCTTTGAGGAGGCCTTCGAGTTGAAAACCAAACAAAGAAAAAATTTGCATTAACTGGAAATAGGAAAATAAGCAGTAATTGGTAACAGTATGTTCTAACAAACATTTTAGCAAAATCATGACTGCTCCCTGTATTTGAGCTAGAATTTTTTCAGATCCATAAGTCCATTCCTTAATACAGAGTCAGTGTCACTAAAAGTAGCATGCTCTAAACCTGACACTTATTTTCCTTTTTCGTTAATTGTGCAGGCTTTATCAGATCTATGAAATCTCTTACATCATCAATCAAGATCTGATGGATTACGTTAAAGGCGGAGTTGGTAGCTTCCTTCAAAATTAGTCTACCCAATATTTAGGGGGTCTTCCCATCATTATTTGCCATTTAACTTTTTTTTATATCCTCGATGAGTAAGCCCTTCATATTGTTTTCATCTAATGTGTTTCCAAACAAGTAAAAATCGATTTCCCTAGCTTACATCCATAACCTTTCTATTCAAACCAAGTAGAGATCTGATATCTGTCATCTTATATCCTGACATATCTTTCCAGCTATGGCTCTGAGAAAATCATTTTCAAAAACTGACAGCTTTAATTTTATCTTCAATTTTGAGAGTCTATTCGTTTTAAAGCCAGTTTAAATTATTAAAATAATGAAATTAAGCACAACAAAAAGGCGCCTAGATAAAAAATTAAGTCATAAAATGAAAAAACATGATATCCAGAAAAAGGCTTGGAATTGATAAGACTTTTACAAGCAACTCCAAGAAACAGAATATAGCAAATCCTGATAAATTACTCGAAAATAAGCCAGAAGGCTATTTTCACTTACCAGCTAACCACACAGTAAACCAGAACTAATTCCTCATAAATCACTTATCCAAGTTGTTAATGCAAATACTGTGTATGTGAAAAAGGTATTAAAAGAAATTAAATAGAGATTCAAAGTTTAATGTACTTCTAGTTACTTTTTTCCTTGGCGTTACTAACGCTATTGACCATTTCGGTCTAGCCTGCGACCTGTAAATTTGCATGAAAACATAGGAACCTGGTGTAAGAACTCAGCTATATTGTACCACAAATAGACTTGGTACATTAGTGATACCAAAAGGTTTGTTGCAAGCTGTCTTCTTGTAGAAATTTCATATGGCCACAATGCTTCTCCCAGGTGGTTCTGTTATCGGCGGTAAGGTTGTCTGAATTCATGTTTTATGGTATCATTGGATGAACAGGGGGGTATAGCACTAGGTAATATAAGTCCGGATGGTCCCCCTTCTGTTTTTTAACGCATTGGATGTATTCTTTAATTATAACTCTGACTGGCCAAAAAATATAAATAAAACACAGGCTCAACCATACAAATCGTGATTTTTGAAAAAGTATTGATTTCTTGTTTTGTTTTGTTTTTATTTTGACTTTGAATACATCATTTACATGAATGCTAGCAGTTAATAGATAAGCCATTTCTGAATTTGTTTATTCGAACGTCATTTGTTTTGAGTATTCGTTTTCAGTTTGGCAATTCTCTTATTTTTAGTCTTCACAAAACATTTTAATACTGTGAAAGGGCTCTTTTGAAAATTAGTGAGGCTCGACAAAAAGTAAAGGGTTTTTTATGAAAAATGTGTATGAACTATAGATAGAACAAACACTGGGATATGACGCCAAGAACATAAATTGTATTTTATTCCTTATAAAAAAGATACTTTTTTAAAGGGGACATCAAGGAGTAAATATTTTGTGAAACTTGAAAAGAAAAGATCAACATACATGGTCTATGAATGAAAATATTCTGGCAATTGCATTGAATAATAAAGTATTTAATATTTAATTATTTGTCAGAATATCTTTGATGGTAAGCAAATGGATAAAATTTACTACAATTTTCACAAGCAATAGGAAAAAGGGGTAAGCGCTTTTTAATGCTCAGTAACATCACATCATATTGGAGACAAAACTTAAAAATCTGCTCACTTATATGTTGAACATATTGGTTAGACCTGTTTGCATCTCTTCCAAGCTTTTTTGTATCTTGAAAATCCGCAATTTTCTATACAAAACTGGAATGATGTAATAGTAGGATTAAAATGGCCAGAGAAAGGTCGATAAAAATTAAGAAATAGTGAAAGTAGTCGTAGCAACATTGGCATTAGAGGTCATAGTGGAGATAGTAGTAGTGGTAGTAGTAGTAGTAGTAGTAGTAGTAGTAGTAGTAGTAGTAGTAGTAGTAGTGTAGTAGTAGTAGTGTAGTAGTAGTAGTTAGTAGTAGTAGTAGTAGTTAGTAGTAGTAGTAAGTAGAAGTGATAGTAGTAGTAGCAGTGGTAGTAGAAGTAATAGTAATAGTNGTAGTAGTAGTAGTAGTAGTAGTAGTAGTAGTAGTAGTAGTAGTAGTGTAGTAGTAGTAGTGTAGTAGTAGTAGTTAGTAGTAGTAGTAGTAGTTAGTAGTAGTAGTAAGTAGTAGTAATAGTAGTAGTAGCAGTAGTAGTAGTAGTAATAGTAGTAGTGGTAGTAGTGGTAGTAGTGGTAGTAGTAGTAGTAGTAGTAGTAGTAGTAGTAGAAATAGTAGTAATATTAGTAGCAATTGCAATAGTAATCATTTCAGTGGTAGTAGTATGTGTAGCAATAGTAGTAGTATCAGTAGTAGTAGTCGTTATTGTTGTAATAGTAGTAACTAAAACGTTATTTCGACAATTAATCTAAAATTTTATCAAGAAAAAAACGGAAGAATTGCTGTAGACTATTGAGTAAACATTCATTTTAGCTTTAAAAGGCAAATTCTTAAATTCTGTGTTTTTAACAAATGCTTGGACAGAGATGAAATTTAGTCTCCCAGTGTAATTGATTTTCTTGCAATTGAGCTAATACTTTATTAGTGGTGGATTTGTTTACATACTCACCAATAGAGACACTGTTGATTCGAACTGCTTTTAACTGAGAAGTCAAAGGGAATAAAGGATAAACTAAAGACATTTTTCCTTGGAAATAATAGCTTAAAAAGGTAACTTATATATATGTGTGTGTGTGTGGGGGGGTAGTAATGGGCTTCTGGCATTTAAAAAAAAAGTTCTTAAGGGATCTATATATATTTATATATACATATTAGCTGGCATTACATACTATAATCAATATCTAATTCTCTTCTGGCTTTTGTAGTCCCAAACCGGAGTATCTTATACAACTCAGAACGTAGACTCGTATTGATGCCATAACATATTTTTAAGTATCACAATTTCCTATCGAATCCACTATCTACTAAGTGTCATATTAGTCATTGCTCTGCAGAAACGAATTCACTGTATTCCCCTTTCGTCGCTTTCCTTGACATCACTTTAAATCTGTAACAGCTACGAATTCATTATATTCTACTGCATCACTCCCGTCTTTATCCAGCCATTCGATTAACAACTTAATTTGAAATTCTGACAAAGGGATATTGCTTGTTTTTATACCATTACGAAATTCTCCTGTAGTCAAACTATGGCTCTTATCCTTATCCCACTGATTGAATAGATCTAGCATTCTTAGTCGTTTTTTAAATAAATGCCTTTTCAATATATCTACAACTTCTTTTCTTAGAAAATCCATGCTTTTTACACTGGGGGCCCCTGTGATTATATCACCAACTTTAATTTTCATGTTTGCATTGGAAACCAGCAAATTATCAATTATTTCTTTGCATGTAGAATCCACCACAACACCTTCAAGGTACAATTCAGTTGGTGTTAATGAAGCACTCTCCTTAATAGCTTTTAAAATATCATTGACTCCATTTGAGCCGAGAGGGTTGCGACCTAATTTAAGAACAGTTAACGTTTCATTGCCCCTTAACCCCTGAGCAAGGGCAAAAGCCCCTATACTCGACACTCTATTGTTACTCAAGTTTAGTTCGTTTAATTTGTTGTTTCTGCATAGGGCATTGCCCAATGCAGCTGTGCCTATATCAGAAAAACCATTCCACGATATATCCAATTTTCGTAAAGTAGAATTATATCCCAAACCCTGAGCCACAGCTACTGCTCCTTCTTGTCTCATATGGTTCCAGCTTAGATCTAGATATTCTAAACCTTCATTTTCCGTAAGAAGTTCACCTATATATTTTCCACCTATTACACAAATCTCGTTGTTATTTAAATACAACTGTTTAAGTGTATAATTTTTCGTTAGAGCTACAGACAATAGCTCAGCTGCCTTATCTTTAAGTTGATTCGAGGATAGGTCTAAAGATGTCAACGATCTATTCCATGAGAGCATTCTTGTTACAGCTTTAAGTCCAGTAATTTGTATATCGTTATGAGCTAAATTCAATGTCGCTACATTTGAATTGTTTTTTAACACAGAAGTGACTGCTATTGTTCCCTCTGATTTTATATTATTGTTACCTAAATTTAATTCTCTGACAGAGTTATTAAATTTTAGACTGTGTGCAATAGCTTTAATGTCTTTAACACCAAGCATATGATAAGACATTCGCAAGGATACAGAATAATAGTTACTGATAAAATACGTAGAAGGAATCACATTTAAGTGACCACAGAGCTTTTTGTATTCTGTAATTGGATTCCAGACTGATGATATTGATTTGAAATCTCCGTTGAATTCTAATTCAGTATCAGTATCGCTGCTACTTTCCGTATTGCTCGAATCCAAATCTTGATATTCGTAATCCATATTCAAGCACAAAAGGTGTCAAATTGCCATCAATACAAAAGGAATGGTTCATTTAATTGCAGGTGTTATTACAGCTCGTTCAAGACGTTTAAAAACACTTGCTCTCTAGGTAACAGATTTTTGGAAAGAGTTCTTTGTAAATTTCCGGAATAAAATAAAGCATAAATAGTTGGTAAATATTTAAAACACTTTACTGAACTACTTCAAACATTTATTTGATATTAATCACACGTAATGTAATTGTGTAAACATCCAAATGACTCTGCTTACATTGCAGAAAGACTCCTCACGGATTACTTCCAACAAAAACATCATTAGTCGATTGTAAACAATTACCTAGAAAACCACAGCGAGCAAATATAGTTACCAAGTTCTGATTTTTGACCAGATGCACCAAAAAAGTAGCCTTGAAAACCACAATAACATCAGCGCTGCTTTTATTCGCCTGATGAAACCAAGTTTTTATTTTCAAGTCCAAAAGGGAATTCAAAATGTTCAAAAAAAATTATTGCTAAGATAGGAACCAGAAGTGTGGTTTCTCGAAGATAGATTTTACTGCATTTTGTGGTTGAGCTGCAAAATAAAATAACAAGAATATAGCTATGAGATCATCAGATATTATAGAATGTAATAGAAAAGTTATAACTAATTGAAGAAAAATCTAATAGAGAAAATTCAGTGTGTTCTGTGGCTTTTAGACAGAATTATCTACCAAATACAGCCGAAGGAATATTTCTATGATGATATGAACAACTGCTGAAAGCTTCAACCATATTTTTGTTCGTATCGGTATCTATATCAGTATAGTATGTTATCAGTAATAATATAAGTATTCAAAATCCATACATCTGAGCAACAGATAACCCAGAAAAATGTTAATCCGATGGAGAAAATAACAGACGTCGTTAGTTAGTTGTTGGATGATCCTAACTTACTTCACAAGAATACATTTTTTTGAATAAGGTATTTTTCTGGGAAATTCTTTCATGCGCCTACCATTGTGGGCTCTACTGTCCTTGCAGCATGATAACAGTTAATCATTTGATCAGATGCAGTATGCATTTACTTATGTAACAAATAAGCAGGTGGTATATTCACTATTATTGTAATTGCTTTTAAATCATCTCTCTATTTGTACATTACCTAGATATTGATCAGGGTAGAAATCAGTTACAGACTCAAGATTGTTATAAAAACTTAAAGCTTTGAGTAGCTATATGAATTGTGAAGGAATTTTTGTTTCTACATGTACGTATATCGCTCTACAGTAACACTGAGCACTTTCCAGCAATTTGATTTACACTATTAAGTATATACAAACACATACAAATACATATATATATTCATTATATATATTTGAGCACTCTGGTTTGAGCACTCTGACAGGATCCCACAATAACTCTTTAAGCTGTGTTTGATCCGGCAACGTGGCCAAAGAGTTATGTCTCAGAAGCTCTGTGCTGCACTGATGAGCCCACAAAGGGCAAAACAGTACTGTCTGCAGATTGAGTATTTATATATATTTATGATACGTTTCTGAAACAGACAATCTGTTTTTTGACATTTTACCTGACACAATATTACGTGGACATATGATATCAGGATTTCTATGCTTAAAATAAGATCTCAAGATCCATTTTGATCATAATTTATTTACTTATTTTACAATTCTCATTTCCAGTCCTTAACGTACAAAACCGTATTTTCTTAGTGAAAAAAATCGAATCAAACCGTCTGTTTCTTTGCAAAAATCATTGAATAGTTAGCAGCACAAAGTCAAAGTGGACACGTGATTTGCAATATATATAACTTTGAAGTAATAATTTCTTAAGGGCTATCAAGTTGAAAAAGAACTTTGCTAAATACAGATTCCAGGCATGAGGTCACCCGAAAAGGAAGGAGCACAGCGCTGTCACTTTCTGTCAACCAAAACAAATAAACTGAGATAAATTTAGGTGGATATATTATAGCTCCTGAGCGTGCTACAGCTTTATCTTTAGGCGAATAGCATCTATTATCGAAGGTTATGAATATAAGACCAACGCTTACCTCAAAATCAAACTGTCCGTTCATGACGATTTAAGCCATTCAAGAAGAAAGTACGTTTCGAAACTTCTGCCTGCTCTGGTGGCTCTCCTGATGGATGAGGGACAGGCTGAATCATATGACTTAGTTAGGTTTTTGAGTAAGGTATTTGTCTGGTTTAATCTGTAAGTAGCTCTGTGGATATCGCCGAGAAAGATAATTCAAACAGATACTGTGATTTGTATTTTTTCAGGAACTAAATGGTTGATTGGGTAACAGGTTATGGTATTCTAAGCTTTTAATCATTCTTTTATTTTTTCCTTCATTTTTAACATAGTTACTCGGGGGTACAATTCAGTTTACAAAAAGATTTATATGTTTCATTCCCATTACTCCACGAACAGAAAAATCCCTATTACTTGCTTATAACTTAATAATTTCTAGATGTGACGTATTTACAGAAACAAAAGACTACAATTGATATGTATATCAGCTTTAATTAAATATTCTCAGTTAACAGCTATCAGTTTCGTTTTATTTAAACAACTAAATTTATTTGTTATGTCAGCTCCATCAAAAGCAAATGACTTTTAAACGTAAGCTGTTTTCGTTTTTGGTAGGGCAAAATTGTATTTGGTATTGTGTAAAACCTGGGTACGAACATCATATAGCCTGGCTAAATTATTACCTTTGTTTTCAGGTCAGAGCGGATTTGAGGATTTATAAAACACTGTATAAATTTGTCGATAATCATTCTTCCAACAGAACGCTAGCCAAGCAGCTGCAAAAAGAAGTAGATCGAGTGTCAAATGAGCTTCTTGTAATAAATCCTGTGGCTCCGTTTTCGAATTTTTGAAATGTTTTCAACACAATTGGCCCACAACATCCCTAAACAGAGCAACAATAACTTAAGTGGGGTTTCATATTTTCTAAAACGTATTCGCTTCCGCATAAAGTTTCCCATACTCTAAAAGTCATATAGCTCTGAAAACCTTTTTCTATTTTATGTGGCCTTCCCATTTTTAATATCATCGTAAGACCAAGATATTTAGTTTCTTTCACAATATCGATCACCAAGCTTCCTATTTACTTGAAAAAGAGAAATCAATTTTCCTCAAATTTTGCGATAATCTTATGATCATGCTTTGACTGCATTCAGGGAACACTTGTTGCCCTTTAATTTTTTTTTCCCAAGGCAGAAAGCTCCCCATTGACAACGGCATAATTGTAAAAATTGTGAATCAAAGAATACGAGGTACAATAAAGATCAACAATATAAAACCTGGTTTTACAATTTATTGTCAAAAATATTCAAGAATATTTGGAGAAAAAAGAAAATTGCAACCCCGAATTTGTAGGCCATTCAAAATCCTTTGACATGGGCTTGAGAAAATATGTATACAAATAATTCAGACAAATTTTTTATCTTTAAAACATATGCCTTTATGCGGAGTTTCACTGATGATCCCCCTATTAATAAATAATCCGATAGGTGTGTTAGATAAAATTAAGCAAATTGAAATACTACAAGAAATTTTGTCGCAGATGATTTAGTTATCATGCCTGGCTTAGCAAACAATTGAAAAAAGCTCCAAAAGGAAGTAATTCGCTGCACGAAAGTAGGTTCTAACCTTCAAAAAAAGTGAACATCACAAAATGAATAAAGCAATAGAAAACAAACCAGAATCTAAATGGATGGGCAGTATATTTTAAATAGGCTGCGTGGAATCAGTAACATTGTAAGACATAGGGTTCAAGCAGTAAAACAGAATTCATGCTTAAAAGTGATGTGTTCTTTGTTTATTGTGTCTTAAATAATTCTATTTTTCGGTGATAATCCGAGAGGATTCCCCCCTATCTTATCTTCTGGCAAGTTCTACGCTTGTTTGATATTTATGGAGGGGGTTGAAATATGACATAGTACTTTGTGAGGGATTAA
Organism: Morbakka virulenta; assembly: GCA_003991215.1. Taxonomy (NCBI): domain Eukaryota; kingdom Metazoa; phylum Cnidaria; class Cubozoa; order Carybdeida; family Carukiidae; genus Morbakka; species Morbakka virulenta. Next base: position 1,349,983 of record RDPX01000069.1, on the reverse strand, counting down.
TTGGTTCCTTACAGCTGAGGCTTTTGCGGTCAAATTAGGACAGATATGGGCTTTTGTTTTGCTTTTTTCCAGTATTGGCTTTATATCTTTACTAGTTTCATCAGATCTTCGTTTTTTTCAAATAAATTACATTTTTGAAAGCTGTATTTGTCATGGAGAAGCTATGGAAAATGAAAGTGAATAAAGGTAAGGATAAGGTAAGTTGATGATGTGATAAGTAATGATAAGTATTGAGGAAGGATATAAAGAAATTAAGAATCCCCATATATATACACGGGGATTTTTATTACGTTTGCAACACTAAAGTTTCGTGTTTAGGATCCCTTCTTGTCATCCTCATTAACTTCTGTTTCTAAATAAGTTATGCATTGCCATCTCACCAAATTACACTTACCTTCCTTAAATGGCATAAACCTTCAAAGATAAATTTCAACAGTAACAGCCATAACGTAAAGTTAAATTGGATAAAAAATGCAGTGGTTTTTCTATGCATCCTAAATTTCTCAACAGAAATGTCATAAACAAGGCAACAGCGTCCAAGACTTTAAGACCAATGGGTTTACGATTGAATTGTAAAGAAACTGTGTTTTGCGTGCAGAAAAGGATGACATCTTAAAACCACAAAATAATTACTTTTTTAAGCAAAAACTCTTGAACAAATAATTTTTTCTTCAACAATTGAATGTACGTAATGACCAGCGATTGTTAAATGTTTGTAGACCTCTTGAAAATTGTAACACTCGTCAAACGTTTACGATGATGAAAATTGTTTCACTGGGTCAATGGGTGGATCTGCAAAAAGTGGTTTGCTACAAGAATTTGCTAAGTTATGTAATTATTTGTTTACTGAGTTTTGAAAAGAAGCAATAACACTACAAGAATAGTAAAGACAGAAGTTTTTTCAACATCATGTGTAAGTTATCTATTATGTGTAAGCTGGCTATTCTTACAAACGATTGAAATAAATCATTTCCTATTCTTGAAATTTACCTAGCTAAGTTGAAATCGGGAGGACAACTTGAACAAGAACCTAGTCTTCAAATGACTTTAAAATCTTCCTTTTAAATCGTTGCAGGTTTAAATTTAGTGATTTTTAATGGCGTTAAGTATTTTTAGACAGTTAGGTCTCCTGTATAATTTTACTAACTTTACCTATTATAAGAATTTCAATTGTCCCAGCTCATCAAGTATTAAGTTTCATCAATTATCTATGTACTTACATAGACACTGAGCCAGTAAGAGTACCACCTCTCCATTCCGTGGGAATTTCGGAAACTGATATTTTTCAAGGCTTGTAGTGTGTACATTCAAATTCAGCTTGTTTACATTCTGGTTGTTTATGCGCCAGCGAACTACGACATCGTTGGATGACGTCATACACCCTGAAAAGCTCAGAATTGCCTGCTAGCAGTTGCAGGTAGCCTTTCGAAGTGAAAAGATATAGGGAAATCTTCCATTGGTAAATTTATCAGAGATAGACATGCAGATAAAAGCACTAAGTTCCACAACCCCATCCAGCAGACAACGTACAAAACCTTTTCATCTATGGTAAAAAGTCAAAACATTAAAATTTCTCAAAGCAAACTTGTTCAAGTAAGAGCTGAAAGAAACGTGTTTACACAATTCATTATGCTTTCTTTGAACAATAATATTGATCTTGAAATAACTCTGTTTTTAGCTTAGATCAAGGACTTTGGTAACTACAGATGAGTGCCCTATGAAATCTTACAAGTCAAAATTATACACAAATTAGAAACCATGGAATCATTTGAGAAACCTACATTAGAAGACACTATGTCTGTGATGAAATCGACATTCTTCAAATTTTGACGTAAATACCGAAAACATTTGAAGAAGGTGCTGAAAGATTCTTTGAAATGCTCTCAAAGACAAAATGTTTTGATTCTGTGAGCTACTCTTACTATGAACATTCTATCAAATTCTTCAGGTCTGTCTGTGGTGATGCGCCACATTTCTTCTGTCCGGCCAAAGGCCAAAACGCCAAGCGAATGTAATCTGTTCATGTCTAGCAATGACAACTAATTAAACTCCTCTTTTTGGAATGGAGAAAGCCAGAGTGTGCAACAAGACTAAAGCTAGAGAATTGTTTTTTGTTTGCCGAGAGGACTGTTTTCTTCACCAGCAACAATGATGTTCCAGTTAAAACCCGGCCAGAGGGAAGTCTATTTAGTTCACAAGAAAAAGCGGACACACTGATGATTTTAGCGTTGTCAAAGCATTGAACAAAATTGTCCAATAGCAGTTATTACTGTGAGATCGCCAAGCATTGATGTTTTGAATCTTTTTGCAAAATTTTCACAGGATCTAAATAAAACAATCTTTTTGATACAGGAATGGGAAACAAGAGGAGGCTTTAAAATGTAAATGATATTGTGTTGGAAAAAGAATTAGACATCTACGATGAGCTTCCAGTCCCCCATGCATTACCTGGGTGCAACAACACAAGGCAGTATTTCTAAAAGTTCAAGAACGAAGATCTAAATTTTGCTCTACCTTGCATACATTGGGAAGGAGAGCTGATATTCAACGAGCAACATTCAATGAGATAGAGAATTTTGTTTCCTTCAAGTATGGTTAGCCAAACCATTATAATAAAAAAAGCGTTGTTATGACCTATTCACGAAGAAGTTTCGTCCATAATCCGGTAATGTGCTTTCAAGTTTTTGTGGAATAGTCTCTAAGTCTTTTGCCTCCCTGTTAGATTTTCTGTATATGCATGTGCAAAGAGCAAATTATCAAGCAATAACATGGAACATTTCCCAAGAGGTATGTCATGAATTTTTCCTGGTACTTTTGTTCACGGATAACTGTTAGCTAAAACAGGAAAATTAAACTTCCATTGAACAAAAGGCAAAATAATGCCTCAAGAGCTGGTGGCCATTATTTGTGAAACAAAAGTTAAAGGAGACAACGAAGAGCAGAATGAAGATGAGGCTTGTGAATATTACGAAGGCAAACCAGATGATGCTGAACAAATCAAAATTGAAAATATGATCGATGATTCGAAGACAGCAACGAAAATGAGGATTAAAGAACAAGACCCTTTCAAAGTAAATACAAATAACTTATTTATTCAGCAACAAGTGTGTTGTGTACAGGGCTATTTCATTTATATGTTTACTAAATGCCTTTATTACTATAGTCATTTATTTTAAATGGTCTATTTAATTTATCTACTGATGCAAGCCTAATTCTGTATTAAATATATGAACAAACTCGAACTATATGGACACTCAAACTAACAAATTATCTAATGGGGCAGGGCTTCTAAAATCGTGCCAAGATGGAATGTGCTTAACTATCAAGGTATCTATCTTAAACGTAGCCTTCAATTCCATTCCGATGGCAAGCCCCTCACGTTGGTGGTTTTGATTATAATGGTCAAGTAACCAAATTACCAGCCTTTAAAATTTTCATTTGCTGTAAACAAAAAAGTCCTTCAGTCAGAAAAAATTCAAGGTTTTGAAAAGAGGAAGGGGGAGCTCATATTGTTTCATATTTATAAATGGCAAATCATATAAAATGGTATTTTCTGCTTGTGGATGCCCAAAAGTATCTGAGAATTGTGTCAAGATAACACATAAACTTATTTAGTATGATTCTTTCAAAATTAATAAAATAAATCAACTTATTTGTGCATTGTCTTTTATCTGAGATTTTTTTCGTATGCGCATAGAACTACTTAATTTATTTTTTTTCATTTTTCCAAGTACTAATTCTGTGTCCAAGTTGACCATTTACACTGTACATAAAAAGGGTAAATTTTTGCCTTGAAGAAAATTATGAGGAATATTCGGGGCGGCAATCTTTCAGGTAATAATTAATTGGGGGCATTTAACTCAAGCAATATTTCACGGGAATTCTCTCGGGAGAAAAAAAACTGTTGATGGATTTCAAAGTTATAACAAAACCACAAGCAACACTTCTTCCAAATGTTGTTATTGTTGTTGTTATGTTTCATCAAGTCGGTTTCGAATTCTGGTAACCTCATGGATCAGCTCTCTCAATTCTGGACGATCTTTAACCAGCTTTGGTAACTCGAACGTTTTATTTTATACCTCTTTAACTCCATCTAACGATCTCGTTCTTTGTCTCCCTCTCCTTCTGCTTCCTCTAGTCTTTCCTAGCATTATCATCCTTTCCATTTTCCCTGCTCTAGTTGCATCTCCCAAATACCCCAACCATTGCTTTACAATCAGAGCTTCCAGTGATACCTCAGGTCTGATTATGCTTAATACTACTGCCTTTATCTTCCTTTCTGACCACGATATCTGGAGCAGCCACCATTGTTCCAATGAGTCGATTCTTTTTCTTTCAGGTCTACGAATTGTCCCAGCTCTCGCCTCCATACAACACTATTGGACATGGACTTTACCATTCGGAATTTTGAATCTTACTTTATGTTCTTGTCTTGATTCACTGAGATTGGCCATCGCCATCTTATCCTGCATTCTCCTTCTCTAATTTCTGACGCACAATTTCAGTCGCTATCAATTCTTGCACCTAAGAAAACGAACGATTCGACAATATCCACTTCCTCACTTTCAAACTGGAATTTTTCAATACTGGCAGTTGACATCACTTGTTTTTTTCATGTTCAGCTTTAGTCCTGCTTTTGTACTCTCATCTTTCATCGCTTTGAGCAATTCCTTTTGGTCAGCCTTAGATCCTGCCAGCAATGTCGTATCGTCGGCATACCTGAGGTTAGTAAACGTTAGTCCGCCAACTCGAATACCAGCCTCTTTACCCTCGAGCTTTGATTTCCTAGTGAAATATTCACTGCACAAACTGAAAATGTAGGGTGATAGGGTGCATCCTTGCCCAACACCTTTGTCTATATATATAACCAGTCTTTATCTCCACAATCAGTTCCAACAGGTTGTGCAGGAGAATTATCATATGTCCTGGGACCATCATCTCCTTCAGAACTTCCCAAAGCAACTAGTGATCCACATGGTCGAAGGCTTTGCCATAATCAATAAAACACATGTAAATGTCTTGCTGATATTCTTTTGATGTTCCCATCAACCACCTAAGATTCGCTATCTGATCCCTTGTACCCCTTTCAAATAAACGTATACAATTGATAACTGACAATTTCATCTTTATCTTGACAGTTCATACCAGTGCTCTTTAATCTTTGCTTTTCTGTAATTCCTATTTCAACTTGTTTGACATTTAAAGTAGTATGAGAAATATGTACTTTGCATATCTAGGGCTTCTTTAAGTGCAATATCCAATTTTTAACCACGAAATAATGTAATTTCTTGTCCTTATAACTGCAAGGCACTACACAATGAAGTAATCTGTTATCAAATTTTGTCAAGTATGTGTTCACAACAGTTTTATTGAGGAGCACTGTTGCCAGTCCTTCAGAAATTTTCCCATGAAACATAAATTACTTTAGTTTCAAAAATATTTCCTGGTTACTTTGTTTCCAAAACGTCGGCTGGAGCAGATGACAACTATATTTGTTGTGGAAAAGAAACTCTTTAAAAAGATACCTCTGGTATATTCTGCTGTAACAAAGGTCAAAATAAAGGTGACACATACCAAAACTTGTAATGGAAACAACCAAATCTTGATTTAGCATTACTTAACATTGACTTGTTTTGACATAATTTTTGTTTTCTTCAAACAGTCAAAAAAAGCACATATTCCTCAGAATATAAGCAGTTGGTTTCAAATTTGAGGAGTCGTGGCCAAATGGTTAGGGCAGCTGCACAGTAACCAAAAGGTTCCGGGTTCGATTTCCAAGCGGGCGAGGAGAATTTGGAAATTTACAAAAGAAAAAAGCCATTGGTTGACGTCAGGGAGGGCATCCGGTCAAGAAATTCCTCACTGCCAAAACGAAGTTCCTCTGAAGGAAAAATTACTCGTCCCAGAGCACTATTTCCATCAATTACACTGGGAACTAAATATCAGCTTTCTGTTCAATGAATTAGACCTAACAAATCGCTTCAGACGATCTTGGTGCGCAAACACGATTTTTAATTCAGTTTTGCTTTACAAGTCCTGATTTTTTAACTTTTCCCTTTCAATGCATTCATAACCAGTTTTTTTAATTCTCGCCAATCCTTTTGTATTTATATATTTAACTAGCAACTAGTATTCATTCAAATTAATTTTTAAGTTTATTTTTCAGATTTTGAAAATAAGAGCTTGAACAACTTTTACCAATAGACGGAGAATCAAGCAAAACAACCTTAAGCACTAGGAAGTTCAAATGCAAAACCGCAACAGCAGACCTGATTTATTTGTTTAATATCTGTTATGATACTGTGTGTAATTTCAATTTTACATCTCCGCATTAACAAGGGAATATAACCGACTCAAAAATAAGTTACTAAACTTATTTCATCATAAAACTGGAAGGCCATGGCTAATCGTGGGCTTCAAAGTCAGTTGATCATTATCAAAATGTAACTTTCCTTAAATGAATTGAAATATAGTTACCGCTTGCAAAAGCAAGACTTTCAATGAAAAGGTAACATTTAATAAAACTCCCTTTTTTAACCCTTAATATGGTTTTGCATTATCATATTATTTTCCATTAACCATTAAACCGACTGCTGATTATATTTTGTCAAAACCTCGAGGTCCATTTAAAAAAAATGTATCGAGTACCCAAAACACTGTATCGAGTACCCAAAACACTGTATCGAGTACCCAAAACATTGTATCGGGTACCCAAAACACTGTATCGAGTACCCAAAACACTGTATCGAGTACCCAAAACATTGTATCGGGTACCCAAAACACTGTA
>RDPX01000069.1:1323627-1342645 GCA_003991215.1 Morbakka virulenta | reverse complement strand
TAAAAAAAAAAAAAAAAAAAATACATAAATTTCATATTCGGTCATTTCTATCGGTATAACGGACTTTTACACCAATTTGAAATGCTGGTATTGATAAAAAACGAAAGTAAATGTTAACGTGACTTAATGTTTAGTCTTCCTTTGAAAAATCTGGCTCAGTAGCCGTTAGCAAGTATTAGGACTTAATAGAGTTTAACGGAATTACAACCCGCATCCCGGCAACTCAAATGATTGAAACCTGATGTCACAAATAAATAAATACGTTTCCCAGCATTTTACTTAAAACCTTAGCCTCAGTTACATTTTTTCCATCTCACTCATCAGCGCACAGCAAGCATGTCTTAAATATCTTTTGTTTCTGTATTGCATAACGTATATGAAAAGTTTTAAAGAAATCGTGACACTTCGACTAAATAAACCATGTCAACACGTCAAATATTTGATGCGGCTACTGTACATATTCGTTTCTTGTCCTCATTCATGACTGCCTAACCCTGATTCGTGCAAGGCACTTAAAAGAAGAAAAAGAATTGCTATGCAGCCATTGCGGATTGAAACAATGAACAGAATAGCCAAGCTCTCAAATGTATTATTCCATCGAAGGGGATTCTTCCTGCTATGCGATTTAAGATAGTTTGAGAAGCGTTGTGTAATGTTCTGAGCCCCAAGATATTAGGAACTGCATATCAAACAAAGCCAGAGTCATTCTTTCATTTTCAAAATTATTCCCGCACTTGTGACTCAGCAGTGAATGTAAGGTTGCAACCAAATCATTACCAATTTGAACACCCTTGCACCATCATATTCGATTTCGAATTCGATTAAATAAAAATCCTTTTGCGTAAATGCCACAAAATAAACTATTGTTGTTCAAGAACTTAGTGTAGTCGTGGTGCCAGGTACTTACGACAGAATTAAGATTGTTGTACTGAATAAAACAGCACGTTTTTCTATTTAAAGAAAAATCTCGAGATAAACAGTTTTAAGGAACTGGCAGAGCTAGGTCTTTAACTGGTCATAAAAAGTGGCGAGTTGCTCTCATTCTGCCGTCTTGGATCCATTGAGTCCCACCGAAATTTGTTGACCAAAATGAACGTAATCTAGTTGCGTTAACAAAGTTCTGTATCAAAAATCGTTTGTTATTCTGGAAGAAAAAAGCTGATACATCACTACGGCAGTACGATGATCAAAGTGTAAAGGGCAGAAATATGTTGTTTCTTAAAAAACCTGATACAGCCCAAAAAAATGCCAGCGTGGGTAAATAATATTCATGATAACATACCACCTCCAAGACTAAAAAGTAAAAAACCAAATATTAGTAGTTTCTTATAGCAACTCCTCCATTTCCAGCTTGTTCGGTAATTTGGATAACGGGTATTAATTTTTTGTACTCCAGTATAGACGCTTCCAATCCTTGTCTGGGGACAGGGTAGTACCATGATTCATTATGTAATGGCCGCTTTGCACACGGAATTATCCACACATCCCCATCTGTAGAGGTTGACCGCTGCGCTGTGGTCAGTCAATATTCTGTTGTTACCAATGCCTTCTCACCTGCAGGCCTCTTTCACATCAAAGTTCGGTTTCTCGCTCTGATGCAAAGGCTCTCTTTAGGAAAAAATGCTCGCCCACGCTTCATCCAACACTTTAACTGACTGTATAGCAGTTTTTGGGGTTTCGCTAAGTTTTTCCTGTTTCTTGGTCGCCTGTTTGTTGTGCAGCTTTGAAGTGCCTACTACAGACATACCTGGGTGTGTAGATAATGAAGCAGAACTCAAATGCAGTGTTTTCTTACGTTGGGCATCAATTTTATTGGTCCGCGAGAAACCTGCATTTTGCGATGCTATAGCAAATGTACCCAGCATAAGATTTGATGGTTTCACGGGGTGTGTTCCATGTTGTTTTTCTTTCTTAATTTAAAGATCGAGGAAAAGTAAATACTCCGGGAAAAGGTGTAAACTACCGAAAATACTGTGGAAAAAACCCAGATTTAATAATACAGACTAAACTGAATGCTTCAGATGAAAAGTTGATTCTACCAACAACCAAATGGCGATAAAATAGTAACAGACAGTGTTTCATACTGAAACGTCAGGTGGGTGTTGTAACAATATTTTTGTATAAAATTAACAAGTAAAGCTAATGAAGAGAACCAGGTGGAAAATGGGCCATATAAAAGGAAAACTCATATATCATACTTATGAATCTATGCTGTAATATGAGAAAATCATTAAATGCCTACGCGCGAAAAAAATATGATAAAGTTATTGAAATGTATTGAAAAGGCACGGGAAAAAGCAACGGAAAAGTTCAAATAAAAAAGCATGGTAGGGCGAATGGTAACAGGAAAACGGAAGAAGGTAACGCGGAAGGGAGGGGTAATAAATCCATTTTGATATATAAAGAATATTTCAAATAAAATAATATCAATACTTAGATGGTGTAAAAAAAGATAGAAATTATACTCCTTCTAGTAAAAAACAACAAATACAAACACAGCTGAGGACATTTGAAATTTACACAAACAAAAACTACTTCGCGAACTGAACTGGTGTTCTTTGTTATGAAAATATGTACTGTTAAAACGTATGCTTGCTGAAGGGAAAAAATTCATAATAAGAGTATCACATGTTTTAGCTCTCTTCATGTTTCGAATCCAATTCATTGTGAAACAAAAGGAAATCGACACGCAAAAACTGGCGAAATACCTGCAAATATGCAAAAACCTAAATCAACGCTACCCTCACCCATGCTAAAATCGCCAATAATAAATCGGCCCTTCAATACTCAGTTTTAAGCTCGCAGCTGCCTTATTAACCGCCACTAGCACACTGATCCAATACAAATGATTAAATAAAGGAAAAGCAATAAAAAAGATCCATGGTTGTCAAGGTGATATAATTTAACTATTCATGTTGATAAAAATCTCTGTGCACATATGCTAGTCAGTCAAACCTTAAAAAGCCAAGGAAGGTATCAAAATCGATACATTTCAACTTAGTTTCAATAATATTGCTTTGCATTTGTAAATATCTCAGGCATGGGTCCTGAAACTTTATTTATTCAAATTTTACAAATCTTGGGAATTGATGACCTGAAAACTATGATATTGGACAGGCGTGACTGGAGAAATAAAGTTAATACAGTTAGAGCAACCCGCCTGATCCAATAAGTTCAAGGATAAACGCATTCTACAATTTTGGGAGACGAGTATGGGAGACGAGTATGGGAGACGAGTATGGGAGACGAGTATGGAAGNAAGGAAGGTATCAAAATCGATACATTTCAACTTAGTTTCAATAATATTGCTTTGCATTTGTAAATATCTCAGGCATGGGTCCTGAAACTTTATTTATTCAAATTATTTTACAAATCTTGGGAATTGATGACCTGAAAACTATGATATTGGACAGGCGTGACTGGAGAAATAAAGTTAATACAGTTAGAGCAACCCGCCTGATCCAATAAGTTCAAGGATAAACGCATTCTACAATTTTGGGAGACGAGTATGGGAGACGAGTATGGGAGACGAGTATGGGAGACGAGTATGGAAGACGAGTATGGAAGACGAGTATGGAAGACGAGCATGGGTTAGCTCTCTTAGATATAATATTCTACAAAAAATCACGGCGTTTGGTTTTCCAAGGTACATAAACAATACCAAAAAAATATTCTCATTCATCTTTCTTACCATGTTGCAGTTCATATTAAGTTTAATAGTGCTTTTCTGAAATCAGCCTGGAGGAGGTTTTGCTTACGTTTTCTGTCAACAAATATTTTTCCCCTGGTGATGTTTATGGTGTTGTGACACCTAGCACAGAACTTTGTGTATCCTAGTAGATCATATTCGGGTGTAATAATTTCATTTCTGCAACACAAATTTAATCTCGGTGGGCCTGATCTTTCAATTTAAATGGACACATGGCCTTGACCGAAGAAATATCATGTATGAATATTTTAACAAACACGACCTACAAACAAAATAAGCTGGTTTAGCAAAGGTCTTTTTCTAGGTTCCACCTGCTTCTTCCAAAATTAATACAAAATATCCATATGCTCTCAATTAAATAAAATGAAATCAACAAAAACAACATAGCCTTTCTCTCCACCTGGTGTAAGATTGATATCATGAACAAAATTAACATCACTGCATCTAGTGACAACAATCGGTTTTGACATGACTAAGTACCCATGCACGTCCTACAAAACTCGTTTAAATGAAGGGGTAGGAAAGGAAAGCTAAGTACAACAATATCAAATTCAATTTCTTAAGCCTTGTTACCGATCGGACCGATAGATGTTATTAGCTTCTAGATAAAAATCTGACACTAAAATTACAATATGCTTTGAAAACAGGATGTACATCTTTCTAAAAATCCTGTAGTCATTCTTCGATACCATAAAATAAAACACAAAAAAGCCAACTGAGTTAAATCACCCCTTGAAGGACCTAGGTTGCTACTTCACTATTACTCGACTTCTGTGGGGTAATTATCCAGCAGCCAGAACCAAAAGCTGTTTTTGAAACACAGTACTAGTTAAACTAAGGAAAAGTCTCTAATGTTTCGTACAAATAGTACCAGCATCTATTTCCACAGACCAAAACATTTATATCCACAAGCACATTGTTTACTAATTATTCATATATAATTTATATTTTTCAAAAAGTATTTATAATGGATATCAATTGATTACAAACATCATAATATTTAATAAGATAGGGTACACTATGAAGATTTGCTCAAATGTACGTAATATGATACTCTGTAAAATTCACTAATTCTATACAATTTCTTACTAAGCAGTATCTGGGAAGAATTACTATCTAAATAAAGTCTAATGCCAATAGTCAGGGTTTGCTTCGTACGTTTGATTTAATCCGCAGAAGTTATGTTTGTCGACGTCACAACTACAAATACCAGTATGACAAAAATAGTGGTGAGCTATTTTTCCGTCACAATAAATACGCCATACCTCATACAGTCAAAATAGCGTAATATTGACCTTACGATCAAAAGTGAGCCGCGACTACCTCCCTCCAGCGAAATAAGGCCAGCATAATAATGAAATACAATGTAATAAATTTGCAGCTAACGACCACCTGTTGGCAACGATATTACTGCTATTTGTTTTAAGCTGATTCGCAATGCATACAGTGAATACCAGGGTGTACAGCATGTGAAACAAACAAAACATGCAGAAGTCAAATCAATTTCCAAATATCGACAAATTAAATTATATATGCATGAATCTTGCTCGAGCCTAGCGACCACCTGTTTGTAAGGGCCACCTTTCCATCTACCAAGCTCTGTCACTAGATACAGGTATTACAGTGATTTAACGCGATCAGCCTCGCGCTATACAATTAAAATAAGGTCTACATAGACAAAAACAAAAGTACAATCTGAGACGAGTTAAATTTACTATTCAAACTGTGATGGTCCTAAACAGGTAAAACGATAAAGCAACCAGACCAAATTCAAACATACTCCACAACGCTCATAAAAATTTCTAAGTTTGGATTCCGTCAAGCTAAATTGAAAATTGTCAATAGAATTCTACCTTCAGCATCTTGAGTGATGCAAAAACTTCAAGGGAATTGCTTAATTTCAAAGGCGAAATTAAACGGACTTAACACGTTTACAGTTTCTGTTTGTCTGCTTCTGCCCTCTTTTCTCTGCCTCTGTCTGTCTGTCTGTCTGTCTGTCTGTCTCTCTCTCTCTCTCTCTCTCTCTCTCTCTCTCTCTCTCTCTCTCTCTCTCTCTCTCTCTCTCTCTCTCTCTCTCTCCCTCTCTTAAATAGTAAGCCGAATAAGCTGGCTTAATACCATTTCCTGAATTTCAATAGACCTATAGTGTTTGTTACACTTTAGAATAAACATCAGATTTCACACTATATTTACTGGGTATTCAAAAGGAAAGTAATACCAGAATACAAAAACCCTCTGAAATTCATCAGCGTCAACATCTATGTCTCACGCAATGTATTTATCTTGTCAAAGGAAACTATTTTTAATAAGTCAAATTCAGCAGCAGTGTTAAAAAGACTATACAAGTAAAATTCAAAACGCTTTACTTTTTGTGCCATTTTTAAAAGTGTCTATGAGACCAATCATGTATTGTACTAACCAAGTGTATACTTTTCCAAAAAACAGAACCAACAGTGTTTGGTGTACCATTGCCACCCATCTATAGTAAGGTCCATGGAAAGGGTCACTTACCGCTGGACAAAGCATGTTATTCAGATTTACCAGTGTCAACTAAATAAAAGACAAAAGAAAATACAAAGAATATGAAAAACAAAAACCTGGGTACACAGTTACATTACTCCTGTTGTAATATGTAATACTGTTGCAATCTCCTGACTATAACAACAAAGCTGACTATTACATTCTATGGCAAACCTGTTTCAGTTGCATTGTCTCTAGCCACGGAAATTTCGCCGCTTTTATTGCCCGTAGCGGAGTGAGCAGATCATGTAATTGTAGCTTCAAATACATTCCATTAATAATCATTAAATCGGCCAATCTTGTTTTAATTCCTTCCTTACTCCTCTAATTAAACCAGCCTTTTTAATCTACTTCTCTTTAAACAGGATAAGAAATAATAATATCAACACCAGCGTTGCCATAAAAATGTTTGTGCAAGTCGCATAACATTGAAGGCATTTTCGTTCCTACAAAAGCGAGGGTAACAGTGGAATTTGGAAAAATTAATTATTGGGGCTCTAATTTCTCCACGAAATATTTTGGTTTCCCTTTAAACTGAGATTTTTATGTAAGGCATCAAGGAGCTAGAATGTACAAATTACAGGAAGTGGCTATTCAATACATATCAAAGATTACCAGTGGATCGAGTGATAGCTATTCAAACAATAGTCTCTGCATTGTTTCTATAAAAAGCCTTGGCTACGATCTCTCCTTATACTGTAATGTTTCAAACTAAGCATGTCTCCCACGCTTTTTAAATTATTAGAATGATAGCTCTGCACAAGCGTCTAATAAAACTGATCTCTCAATCTACGCTAGCAACTGTATATTGTAATTCAGAAAAGACATCAAACTGACGGCTTCCCAACACAACTGTAGACTCTACAAAGTTTTTCATATTTATCAGTGTGTGTTTAAATTCTCTAAAACTCCATGAGTATTTGACCCCATTTCCGTAGTTTTACAGTCCTCGACTTCCTTTGAACCATTTTAGTTTTTACACAAAAGTTTAAACCTAAAATATTTTCAGATTTGTAGTATGTATGGTTACTAAACGATGTTGGAAAATTAATAATACTTTTCAGGAAAAAATGAGGTCTTACAATTTGTCAAAAGGGAATATCTAGCAAATTCTGGAATGCCACTGGAAGATCAATACAGTCGTTTCTATTCGTCACGGATTGCTTCAATTATGGGGAACCAAGAAGCCAAAGCCCCATCTAAGACTTGGAATACCTATGGTGTAGGATAAACAAATAATCCCTCAAGTAACTGCTATTTTGCTTGGTGAAAACGATAGGTTTCAGCAAGAAAAACAGGCAAAAACCTTAATATCCAAGCCTCCTATCTCGCCTGTTCCACGTTCGGATCTTCACCCTGTGCCACAGGGAGCTATCTTACTGCAAATTGCACTATTTCATACCCTTCAACAAAATGCTGACAGACACTGAACAGCCTCTTTCCGAAATTCAGACTGATGAACAATTTAATAATCCTAATACAAACGATTTATGTATGTTTGGAGAAAGTGATGCTGAATATGGCTATGAAACATCAACACATATGTCAGTCATTGCCCCGGGTCATGAATCAAATTGAGTTGAATGATTTAATTCGCAATCTAAACCTCTCAAAACATCAGTCTCAAGTTTAAGCATCAAAATTAACGGAGAGAAATCTGCTGCCACATGGAACAAGTGTTTCCTACTACAAATCAAGGGAAAGCTTATTTCGACAGTCCTTTCAAGATGTGGCCTCGTTCTCACAGAGAATCTTCTGGTCGAGGCGGCCATTGAAAATTACGAGACATCTGAGTGGAGTTTGTTTTCCGATTTATTAAAGCAAGGTCTAAAGTATGTTACTTCATAATAGTAGTATTTTTAGGTTCTATACCTACTTCCCATTCAGTACATTCTAAGGAAAATTATGACGAGGTAAAACTGTATTGTCTCTGTTGGACTATAATAAACATTGGTGGGTCATACGTGTGGATTTAAAGATGCTGGGTTTTTTACTTGGCCACTTGGCCAGCAAGTTTATACCAAGTACCCCTTCTCTCTCTGCTACTTGGATAACCACCAACGAGATAAATACTGCATCTAGAAGGACTGGAGAGTCAGAGAATAATTCCTGGTGGGGAAGCAAAACATCATAAATGAAGCGTTAGCCAAGGTAAAATCATTTTCCTGCCACTTCACATCAAGCTTGGCCTCATGAAGAGATTTTTTAAGTACTTGACAAAGAAGGTGTAAAGTGTTTCGGATACTTGAGATCATCATTTTCAGGTTTTAGTGAAGCAAACCTAAAAACCGGTATTTTTGAAGGTACTCAAATAAAGAAGATAACTGATGAAGATTTCACTGATTCAATGTCAGAGGATGAAAAGGACGCATGGATTGCATTTGTTGATGTTGTACGGAATTTCCTTGATAAGCGAAAAGCTTAGAACTATGAAGAGGTTAATTAGGTTTCTCAGGTCCCGCCCAACAATTTGGATGTAATATGATTATAAAGGTACACTTCCTCTTTAGTCACCTTGAACAGTTTCCAGATAACCCTGGTGACTATAGTAATGGACAAGGTGAGAGATTTTAGCAGGATCGCAAGGTGAAGGAGGTACATTATAAGGGAAGATAGGGCATTAACATGCTAGCTGATTACTGTTAAAGAATCAATGACGATGAATCATTGAGGAAACATAGGAGAATTTTCAAAAAGCGAAGGTTAATGCCTTTGTATGATGAGCATTAGTGAACCCATTAACATTTCACAGGTTCTTAGATACGCACCTTTGTTACTACTTGGGT
Source organism: Morbakka virulenta (assembly GCA_003991215.1). Classification (NCBI taxonomy): domain Eukaryota; kingdom Metazoa; phylum Cnidaria; class Cubozoa; order Carybdeida; family Carukiidae; genus Morbakka; species Morbakka virulenta. The sequence goes on along the minus strand of RDPX01000069.1, from coordinate 1,333,630 downwards.
TTTTGTTATGCTTGTGTTTGACTGACTTTTCATTTTTCTCAGCTTTTTGATGATGACACACAAAACTTCGATCTGTATTAACTACCTCAGTAAATTCGATCAATATGCTTGAATATAGTTGGTATATCAACTCAAACCACAAGGCAACATTTATTTAGGTGAAGAAATGGTATTTATGTCGTCTGGTAATAAATTCGAAGACGATAAAGGTGTTTTTAGGTCAAAGAACGAAGACTAAAACTGCTGAAAATCCCCTTTGACGTTATTGGGAGCCCTTTCTTTTTATGACAGGTTACTATAGGTTAATTTAAAACGTTTTTAAAGCATTACTTAATAATATTACATTAAGAAAAACATAATGATATTAGATCTCTTGGTCTACTTTGGGCTATCTGGTTTAAAAAGGGTGTTATATGTGTAGTAGGAAAATGATGTGATGGAGCAAAAGGGACTTGATTTTCAGAATCAACGCACACAAGCGACCTAGAAACATGTGTCCATTGCCTAGTAACATTTTGGTCTGAAAAAAAGTCGACCGATGTTATTTTGAAACAGGTAAAAAGTAATATGATGACAGTGACAAGGTTTAGAATCACACCATGACAATACTTGTATGGGTGACTCGAACATCACAACAACAAAACTTCTAGGTGCTTCAATCGCATTGACACGTACAGTTACAGTGTTGCAGTGTGCAAAAATTATGATAAAGCCTCCAAAATCAAGACATTTGGTTATGCAGCAATGCAAGTCCATGGATTCCAAGTCCTTCAAAGTAGGGCAGCAGTCAATTCCACAATTTAATGACAACCAGTGAAGAAACTAGGTCGGATATACGATAAGTCAATAAATTATTGCAAATCAATGATTGGTCTGGAAGACAAAATCTATGACGAATTGATGATGATAGATAAGTTATCTTTTGATGGTGTCATAAAACTTTTAAAATATTAAAATTTCTTGCTTTCCATGGATTTGATAGGACATCATTTTAAATTAAGTTATTTGGTCTGATGCTTTGGAGACAAAGATAATTAAGTTTCTGCAAAAGTGGCTTGGGCTCAGTAAGAAAATTCTGAAAGTGCCCGAAAGACAATGGCTGTGTTTGGGTAGAAGCCAATTCTGTTATGACTCAATTAACTGTACTTGAAAGAAGTAACCAAAATGATACCGACCAAAAAATGCGAGTTGTTGCACAAGGATCATCAACAAAGCATTCTTTTCGATAGTGTATTAAAAAGAGCAAACACTGTGGTCTCTGAAGTGACATGAATGTCAATACCTCAAATGTTCGAGGTGGATGTAACATAGCTTCTCTTTCTCCTTAACGCTTTACTGCGGGTCCTTGCCAACGTGATTGACATGCGTTCTTGTTCGCTCCATAAAAACTGAAACTGGATGACTTAACTGGTAAGATGGAATCAATTATATCATGTTTGGGCTGTGGTCATCCAGTGAAAGAAGGACGTATACATTTAAAGCACTGCCTGTCGGAGCTATTACGATGAGAAGCTCCTAGTGTTGAAACTGTCACCAACGGTGTTACTGATGCAGCTGAAAAAATTTTGCTTGGAACAAGGACCAATCCAAAAAAAACAAAAAGAAATCCGTATTCCCATCTGATACTGTCGCGATTGTTTAGAAGTCAGTTGTGCTGGAGGCAGTCACAAAACAAAGAATCTGGTTACTATTACAATAGTCCTCTGGAAAAGCAATAAATGTATTTTCTGCTTTGATAGAAAGACAAATATAATAGGAAACGAGAAAGGTATATCAGACACTGTCTAGTTATTGTTCTAACAATTAATTACATATACGAACTTATATTTTGCTCATAACTAAGAAAGATGATAAGACCACTGTAAGGTCTTATGCTTTGATATCATCTATAATAATGTCTATCTATCTATCTATCTATCTATCTATCTATCTATCTATCTATCTATCTATCTATCTATCTATGGTATTATTACCTACACTATAAAAATTTTATTTCTTTAAAGATTTTTTAAAAGTTTCAAAATGATCCTTCAGGGCGGAGGCTAGTCTGTCTCATGAGCAAGGAGGACTCTTCAGCCTTGGTTGGCAGCCCTCCTAGAGATGGTGTCACAATAAAAACACCGGTGGTTGTGTAACCTAAAATCCACAATCCTCTTATGAGTGAAATGTCTTATTCAAATTATGAAGTCAACGGCATGAATGAGACTGGAGCATCAAGTGAAGGTCTCTCGCCCGGCAGGTGCCCCACTGTATTGCAGGGTGGGCCCGGTCGTTATCAAGCGTCTGTCAAAATGAATTGGAACAAGGAATTGAATGTTGCTGTGATGGAGTGCTATTTCCTGAGTAAACCAACAGATGAAAATGGAAGACCTATACGAGGCTACAGAAGAAGGATGCATAACATCTGGAAGGAGAGAGAATTGCCAACATTAACAGAACAAACGTTATGTGATCAGGCTGAGGCAATATGAAAAAATGAATGGTTAACCATAGTAGAGATGGAAGAAATCCGTAGAAGTTTGCAAGTGGATAGTGATGATGAAGAAGGGAATGATCCAAACAGGCAGTTGCAAGAAATAGAAGTGCAAGAACACGGACAAACGGAAGAGATATCAGTGCAAATCAACGGAACCGACGAACAAAGCGAACAGGAAAGTTGTATGATTGAGGAGATAGTTGTAATTACAAGAAGTGGCCAAGTGTGTGATGCAATCCAAGACGCAACATCAGCACACCGTAAACGTTTTCGCAAAGGTAGAAAAGCGACTAAGTATATCGATTTATATGATAAGCTTTGGGTCAGATTTCAGTCAGCAAGGTGGAAAGGTCTCCTAGTGAATTTTGCCTGGCTTTGGAGTGAGGCACGCAAATTACAGGCAGAGATCGACCCAAAAATTGAAATAAAAGCTCATGTTGTCGCGCGGTTCCAACAAAGACATCAAATCAGGATGCGGTCAAAATAAAGAAACAAGAAAAAACACAAGAAGGAGAAAATTCCAGCATTGATGAAATGGCATGCAACTTTAAGGGAAAAATGCATCCGAACTGGTACAGATGATCCAACATATGGTACAAAGTGAGGACAATATAAACCACACGAAAGGTTAAACATAGATCAATCACCTCTTCCGTTCGTCCTTCATGGGAAACGCACACATGAGTATGTACCACCAAAACAAGGATCGACGCACAATACATAGATAGCACAACTTGGTGCAGGATTGGAAAAACGTCAGTGCACACTTCAAGTTATATTCAGACCAGAGGGTAAGCAACCAAAGCTTGCTGTGGTTTTCCGTGGTAAAAGTAAAAGAATTTCAGCCAATAAAAAGCTTGCCTGACACCCTGAAGTCGATGTGTTTTGGCAAGACAATGCCTGGTTAGACCAGTATGTTTGTATAGACTGGTTTACAAGATCACTTTCACCTTTCTTCCAACAGGAAGGCTTATCCAAATATGTTTTGTTACTCGATAACTTGACAGGTCAAATGCAAAATGACTTCAAAGTAGCCGTGTCTGGAGCAAATGGGTTACTGTGGTATGGTTTACCCGATGCGACCGACCTTTGGCAGCCGGTAGACCTTGGATATGCTGCTTGCTTAAAGTCCCTGATTGCTATCAGACACAGGAAGTGGTTGGACATCGAAGATAACGCCGAAAGATGGTTTGGTAATGAAAAACCCTGTAGAGCAAAAGAAACGCGTGAATTGATCAATATTGGGCTGGTGAAACGTGGAATGCCTCGAATGGTGAGGGGTACAACTAATTGAGAAAAAGCTGCTGGACTGCAACAGGTTGCTTCATTACCGCAGATGATTCTGATGACAAATTAATTAAGCCTTAAAGTCTCGAAAACTACCACGTTCCACCACCATCAGTGTTTGATGCATCAACCACACCTGCGGTCAGTAACGTTGACAGTGTCTCTTCAGCTAAACCAGAAGAAGAAGACGAGTCGTTTGTTATTGATGACAACATAGAATTACTTTCCTCTGAAGACGAAGGGAGAGAGAGAATCAACTACCATAAAAAAAATTGTATCTAATTTTTTCGTAAAAATAAGCATAATTTAAGCATATTTTAAGTATGTCTGAGTTTTTTCCATAAGCATCAGCCTATTTTCGAAAATATGTATGCTCATAAAAGACATCTACTCTAACACAAGAAACGATTGGATGCTGCAACTCGTGAAGTTACATTAAGATTCAAAGAATCCCCACTCTGTTTTGAAGGAATCTGACAGATTTTCTCGTGAGCTAAATATTGATAATGAAATAGAAAAAGTCTTAACACTAATAGAGAGTGCTCGAAGGCTAAGAAATCAGCAAAGAAGACTGGTTTGAAACAGCGTGAATCTAAGTGTCAAAAGAAACCTCTCCACGGGAAGTTTATGACTCGAACCAATGATGCTGATGTAGATAGAATCGCAATACATCAGTGGCTTTCGAGCTCTGGACTGCAAGGAGAGACTTAAGGTATTATTCTTGCTGCGTAAGACCAAAGCTTATTAATCCAAAATTACCAAGAAAATGTTTTGCATATCAGCGCTGACGTAACGTGCAGATTCTGTGATTATAAAGTTGAGACGATTGACAACTTGGTCTCATGCTGCTCTATCTTAACACCGGAGAAAGTACAAGATTCGATATGACAGGATTGGTCAGTATCTTTACTGGAAAATCTTCCAACATTTTGCTATTGACATCAATACCTGTAAATGGTACGCACACCACCCTGAGCCAGTAACAAAACGAAAAATTGTACGATCTTGTGGGATTTCCAAATTCACACTGACCACACTTTCCAGGCCAATCGTCAGGTCGATTGGCCTGGAAAGTGTGGTCTGTAATCAAAGACAAGAAAAACAACACGTGTCTTGTGATTGACATGAATGTGCCGTCAAACAGAAATGCATCTGTCAAAGTGTTTGAGAAACTCTCCATATACAAAGATCTGGAGGTATAGATTCAGAAAATGTGCACCTCAAAACGACCACTATACCAGTTATGATTGGTGCACCAGGCCTGATAAAAAAGGAAACAAACCAATTCGTAGAGAACATACCAGGAATCCCTTCCTTATATGAGATAGAAAAGATAGTTTTAAATAGTACGGCATATCTACTAAGAACGTTGAGTATGTAAAGCAGATCATTTAAAACCAAACCATTTCTTTTCTGTGTGTTGTAAAAAGTGTAATTGATGTTCGTGAAGTTGTAGCAATGATTGTTTAGTGGATCAATTTTTTTTGTTCTGTCTACTCTCTGTGGATGTCACGTTAAATATTCATAATCGATGTTCGTGATTAGTCTTGTTATTTGTACCTGTCCCTGCAGTACGAAAAAGTACATTAATGTTCGTGAATTGTACTTGTTACATGCTAAGAATTATTATTCGTCCTATTATCAGGAAAAATTCAAATTTCATAATAATGAAAAAATTAACTTCCAATTTCACTCACACTATTCTACAGGTAGTAACCAAGTGTTATTCATAAATTACAATTAAAAAACGAAAATCTGGAAATAATAATAATAATAATAATCATCATCATCATCATTATCATCATCATCATAATAATAATAATAACAGTAATATAGTGGGAATCTTTTGAAAATAATTTACATACCATTTACATATCCTTTAGGAAAGATGTATAAGAATTAAATTCTATTTTCAAACTTACCATACCAATGCCCTGTAGAATGTAATACATATGAATACTAAAGAATACCAGCCCAAGTAATGGCCATGAGAAATCTTTTAATGGCTCTGGTGTAAATGGTCCTTTAAAAAAACAGAAAAAATCTCTCAATACATAACAAGTGAACCATATTTTCTTATATAATAAATTATGTACAACTGAACAAACAATGCAAAGCAAAAATGCCTAGCTTTCCCCCAAATAATTCTTCAATGTCCCAATAGAAGTTATATTTATTAGAAAACTTAATAAACGTGTTTCATAGTATGCTCCAGGTCACAATGCCATGTTTCAAAATGTCTCTTTATGTCTGGCACATAGAGGCTGCTCCCATTTGTGTACATAATTAATCCCTCATTAACTCATCTTGGTTTTATTTCACTTTTTAAAGCCACAAGTAACCACTTGCTTCATTGCTTGCTTGTAACTGAATTTCTATGTAGTAGTTTTTTACATATTCTAACCACAATGTATCAACTTTAATAAATTTTCACAAAAAACCAATATTAAATGAACTAAGTAATAATTCACCCCGCAACCCCAACCCCAACCCCCTAATAAAGTTAATCAGCAAATTAAATTAAATTAAAACAACCATAATTATTCACCTGTCGACCCAAGTAATGTGACAAAAAAATATGAATTCGAGAAAACCTGAAAATAACATGACCATGTTTTAATTGTGTAGATTGCACTAGGATTGATAAAAAAAAGTAGCTGAACATTGAAATACTGATAAAATGAGGGTATAAAATACAAAAAATTGATTGTTAGCAGTTAGTAGCCTTGCTTCTGAACCTTTTCTGGTTTGTTGATCCACTTTGCAACAATTGCTCTCCCACACTCTTAAAATTGCAGCCAAAATGTTCATGTTCTTTATATATATATATATATATATATATATATATATATATATATATATATATATATAAATATAAAATGGTATTGATGACACTATCTGTGTTTGTATTGTCTCTGGCCTGTCAATTTTAAGATAGAACCTAACGTGTGAAGTGATTGTATACACTTATAGTCACTTGCAGATGGAAATTAAAACAAATGAATTGAATTAAATATTCTACATTTAAAATGTTATCAAGTATATGATACAGAAATAAATAAATCTTACCACCACAGTACATCAGGTAAGGAGGAATAATGAAAAATATAATGATATGTTGAATCCAATAAGTTGCTACTTCAAAAGGAAGCTAAAAAAAGGAAAATGACAAACATCAATAACTATGTCTTCGATTACTTCTCAACAGAATACTCCATTTCATCTTTGGGTTTCCTACAACATGCTTGCAGGCACTTACTTAAAATGGTGAAAAGAAAATAATAAGAAAATAAATTTATAGTTAAGATGGCCATATGCAAGCCACTTAAGTTTGAACTTGGATTGTGTGAAATGAAAAAAACCCAATGCAACAACAAATTATTTGAATAAAAATCACTCACAAAGCTTGACAATTACAATAAATATTTTGTCCATCACATCTCAGTTATAAGATAATGATGATCTAACTCTGATATGGGGAATTCAAGGACTTTATTTTCAAGATTTGGGCCTGCTAACAATTATCAATTTACAAGACCACTGATAGTTGCCTGATAATTTAGACTACTAGCAATCTTTTAATGTATCATCCACAAAAGGTATATTTGAAAGCATGAGTTGCTAAACTTGTTTTCCTCTTTACATAGCTGATGTGTATATTAATGTCATTTCCTCTACAAAGATGGCATACCTACCTCAAAAGCTCCCCAACTATTTAACAGAAACCATGGTTTCAATAACCAATACAACCTTACTTGAGATGAAATACTTCCCATAAAAAGTCAAAAAATGTAAAAGAACCAAAAGACAGTTGTACATGGAAAAAATAAGTTGGGTTTAGTCAAAAAATGAGTAAATTCAAATTATTGCTTTTGGTTTTTCTGAAGGCTCAAGCCAAAGTGACCAGAGGAACATGTTGTTCTAATACAATTTAATCTTTCTGCACATCAGTCTGGTCTTTGCAAGTCCATTTTCCATTGGCATTTGGACTTGACCATAAAATATTTTTAAGTACAAAGGTAGTGTCAACAATCAGGTTAAAAAAAAGAATAATTTGCTCGGGTATTTGCTGCAAGCACAGCTGCAGAAAGGCTAGTCACAAGAAGCCTAACAGGGTTATTTCATAAAATTACCTGTTTTTAACAGGAAATGATAACACCACAAGAAAGATGGCAAATCTTTTTCAAAAACTTTCATTTTACTATCTGCTTTCTTCATTGGACTTTTCTTCAGGCTCAGAGCTAGAAAATTTATAAGGGAATAGTTAATCATGACTTTTTCCTATGATTCTTCTATTATACAAACATATCTTAGGTCAGATAATTGAGCTTCAAGATACAATATTAGGCTAAGAGTTAGGGTGCATTGTGTCTGCAGGCAACATTTTAATGAAATAATTGATTTCTGGAACAAAACTTGAATATTGCAGTTAAAATCATGCTCAATTTGGTTGAAATCTTTTTTGCTGGCACTTACTGGAAAAAAATGCCAGAATAGAAAACACAAGTCAACCAAACTTTTATCAACACACACAAAAAAGAGAGGTTCAAGAAAGCTTGTCATATATTTTGACTGACCAAACAAAACAAAAGAAATTGATGAAAGCCTGCCATTTTTGTGACTGGCTGTCTACAATAATTGAAAACTATACACAAATTCTTTTCATCTACAAAGAGGGAGTAGTGACAGTTGAATATGAATTCCCTCTGATGCTCCAAAATAAAATGAAAGACAGACCTGGCTCAGCCAATTACTTTTAACTGATTTAGCTTGAAACTGTGTACTGCTTATGCAGTTCAGCATGTTGTGCTGATTGAGCCAAATCACAATTAACAATTTAGTGCATATTTTTGCAGTCTTTTTGGTAAAAGTCAACTGACACAAATTTTTTTTCTCTGCAGGTGTAAAGAAGTTAAGCACAGAATATACTATATATATTGTTAGCTTAGGTGTCATGTATAGGATACCAGCCCTGTTTGGTATAATTAGATTTAATTGGTCTATTGCAAACAGATTCCTCTAAAAAAAAAGAATTTTGAACAAACTGAGCCATAACTGTTAAGGTTCAATAAGTTCAAATCTACAAAAAATATTGTTAATCTTTCTCAAAATTCTTGAAAGATAAGGAATAGTTCTTTTTCGATCTATCCATCCATCCATTGTTTATAATCGGCCCTTTTCCAACTGTCATTGGGTTTCCGACTTTCGACCAATCTTTCCAGCATCTTTTTCCATCTTATCTCTCCATCTCATTGGTGGTTTTCCTCGTCCTCTTCTGCCTTCAACTTCAAACAGCATTGCTCTCTTTACACCTTCATTGTCTTCATTTCTCAATACATGCCCATACCATCTCAGACAGCCCTCTCTCACAACATCATCAATTCCATACTTTAATCCAGTCAAACCCATCAAGTCTTTTTTTACTTTTTCTTTCACCAAGTCTTTTTCCACACATCAATCTCAGCATTCCCTTTTCACATCTATTCAGTAATCTTTCTTCATCTACTTTCACAACCCATGTCTCTGCACCATAAACCATTACAGGCCTTACACACATTGCATAGATATTCTTTTTCATTTTTAAAGTTAGTCTTGCTCATCTACACAGGATGTCCTTTAACTCATTAAACCTCTTCCATGCCATTCTAACTCTGGAGACCACTGCTAGCTGACTTCCTCCACATGCAATTAAATTGTCTCCAAGATAGCAAAACAAATCTACCTTTTCAAAGCCACAAAACACTTTCTCATCACCATCAGCAGCAGCCTACTGCTCACCTTTAAGACATCTTTTACACTTTAAACTTTCTACCATTTTCCTTTCAAATCTCTTCACTCCATGACATCTTGCATGTATCCACTTTATACACCCTTGACAAACCACGGCATTTGCCCTTACTGTTTTTCAACATACACCACAAGGATACAATTTTGACTCTACAACTTTACCTCTTTCCTCCTCAGTCACCATCACTTTCGTCTTTGCCATATTCACCTTCAACCCTCCACTGCCAAATGCTTCCTTCCAGCCTCCAAATTGTTTTTCCAATTCATTCATGCTTTCAGCCATCAAAAACAGGTCATCAGCATAGAGCAACTCATATAACAGTCCTTTTCTGCAATTTTCAGTGAGGGCATCCAAAACAATTGTAAAAATGAATGGTGATAGCACTGAGCCTTGATGTACTCCAACTCTAACAGGAAACTCATCTGAGTATCCACTACCAATTTTCACCTTTG
>RDPX01000069.1:1270332-1309282 GCA_003991215.1 Morbakka virulenta | reverse complement strand
TATGTTCCTTGCATCTTTATTTTTCAGTTCTTCAATTTTCTTACACTTGCTATTGAGCCAGTTTTCCTTTTCCTCATTACATTTCTTTCTGATGTTGTTATTCAGTTCTTTGTATTTATCAATTTTCTGCTTTGCAGCCCTTCTCTTATCCATCAATTCGCGTATTTCATCAGTCATCCACTTCTGTTTTGCCCTTTTCTTGATTTTAGGAATGACACTTTCAGCTCCTTGTACTATGGCATCCCGAAAAATAGTCTATTCATCGGGTGTATACTATACTAACCATCAATAACCTTGGTGACATAATTTTGAAAAATGGAAGGGGAGCAAACTTTAATAGATAAAGACTGGAGAGAATGCACATAACTCATGTTACACGATTTGGCCCTGGCGATAAAAAAAGACCTACTAAGAGATGTCAAAACCTTCTCAATTATATTGGATAAATCAACTATTGTATCAGCAATGCACCTAAGTATTTATTGGTTCGATGCCATATTTACAACCAGAACAAGGACGTGGCTTGATTTGCTGGTATTGCAGGGACAAGAAAGGCAAATGTAGAAATTCTTTTTCAGGCTCTAAGTGTTTGTCTTAAGGCAATTGACTTCAAACTTCAAGACTACACTACATGATACATATGGATGCAATAACATGTCAACGGTGATAAGAGAGAGAGAGAGAGAGAGAGAGAGAGAGAGAGAGAGAGAGAGAGTAATTTATTCTGGTAAAGTTACCAAGAAGTTGCTTCTAAATGTATCTAAGTGGAATCCACCTACCTTTCTCTGGCCCTGTGTGTTACGCATGCTTTCGAAACACTGCTCTTAAGCTTTGCTTTTGTTCTATCAGAAATGCCAATGTGTTTTGAACAGGAACAGTAAGGAGAGGGGTATCCTTGACCTTTGTTCAGTGTTATGAATAAGGAAAATGAATCCATTGGAAAATCATCCCCTTTTCAAAATAGTGCCACGACTATAGAATAAATAATTATTTTTTTTACCTTTACTTTGCATCGCCTTTGATGAAGGAACTTCAGCGCATCAATACATTTCTTCGGGGAACAGATAAAAACCCTGAAAAAGTGCACAGCCAGCTTTTGGATTGCGGTAGAAACCTTAAGGGAAGAATTTATGGCACTTTCGCAAACATCTAAAAGATGAGAGGATCAATCAATTTTCGACGGTGATGTGGGACAGAAACAAACCTATTTTGAAGTCAAGGCAATAATTTTTGTGTTCATGGAAACAGCAAGAAAAAAACCGGCAAGGGCTTCTGATTTTTAACAGGAGGTATTTATCAGTATAATAAAGGATTCCCAGGCACAGATAATCTTTTCAAAGGCTTAGCTTTACTTTCAAACAGAGTAGTCCTACTTAAAAAAGAAGACAGGCTTCCATTCAGCAAGCTACCATTACAACATTTGAAAAATGAATCAAATAAGAAGATAGAGGAACGGTACCAAAAAATTCTTCAGGATAAATAGAAGGACAAATCAGTCTTTAAATGTGGCATTTCTTATTTATTATATTGCTTAATTCTAGTGGGCTAACTTATTTTAAAAATACGCTCAACCAGACTTCTTCTTAACATCTTGTATAATATGCATTAGCTTGTCTCGGTATCCTTGTTAGCAACATTATTGTGTAACTGACAATTTAGGAAGTGACAACTGTCAAAATTACAACCAGAAACGGGATAGTGAAATTGTTAAATGCTATGATTAGGATTGTAGTGAATTTCATTTTAATTAAAAAGGCTGTCGCAATATTTGAATAATAAAGAAAATCCTGAAATTGTTCAACATAGAACAGATGAAAAAAAATTCTATGTAGACATCCTCAATAGACAATACAAATCAAGTACTTCCTTTCTAGAGAATTGTAGGGTTTTTTCGAAAATGTAGTTTTTAGAGTAAAGATAGGGTGACTTGTAACAACAGATCTATTCATCGAACTTCGTCAATATTTGTTTCAATCGTTCTTTTATCATTACCTACAGACTGCACGCTTTGTTTCCCCGATCGTAGGCTTATTTTTGCTTGTTGCAAATGGAGTACTCAGATTACTCATAAAAGGCAGTAATTGATCGACAGAGCATTTAGCAATTTACTCAGCGAATAAATAGATTTTATTCTTTGCTTTCAATAATAACTGATTTAAAGGGAAAATAGCCTTGTTGAGCATCAGAACCATAGACCTTAACGTTAATAACATACCAGAAAAACTACACATGCGTACCAGAACAAGGGAAATTCCTAAATGTTTTAAAATTTGCAAATTTTTTCTCAATATTGGCAAAACCTAAAAAATGTTACAATTTTTGCTTCTTTCTATCATTTTTTGTTGGCAATTTTTGCATTTTTTCTCAAGATCTTTAGCAACAGGGATGCGAGATGACCAATCACTTCATCAGGGATATGCAGACGACTGGGCTTTGGCACATCAATTAAAAGAGTGGAAGAAAATCGAAGAGGTCCTCAGTAAATGATACTACAAAATTGAAAGAATATTACGACAAATGGTCAGACCACAATCCAAAATATCTTGATGTTACACTGGACAGACAACTCAACTATTGCGAGCATCTCGAAGTAATGGCAAATAAAATGGCTAAGCGAAACTGCCTTCTGAGAAAACTCACAAGAACTACATGGAAAGCTTCACAACAAGTCTTGAGAACTTCTGCCTTGGCACTTTGCTTCAGTGTAGGACAATACTGGGTTCCCTTGTAAATAAGACTGATGTGAAACTCAGAGAATCAAAGAGGGTAGTATCAGGTTGTCTTAAATCCACTCCAATGCAATGGCTCCCAACATTGAGTGCAATAACACCACCAACAATTGGAAGAGAGAAAACAAATCAGAAGACGCCCATAATAATTGAAGAAACCACTGATAACATCTCAGTAAAAGAAGTTGCAGCAGACGCCCAACAACCGCAAGGCTAAAATCCAGATTTTCTGCAGATCAAGAATGGAACATTTCAATTTAAAAGAAAAATTGAAAAAAATATGGAATCGGGACATGCCTGGGGGAGCGGACATTCTTGAGAGAGGATACATTTTTAAGGGAGGGAACATTCCTAAGGGAGGGGACATTATATCAGACCCAACCGAGAGAGTACCTGGTTTCATGAGCAGTAGGCGAAATCACTTGGTCACTGCCAATCGCATAGTAACAAGACATGAAAGAATTGCTGCAAAACTGCATCGGTGGAAGTTAGGAGACTCTGATAGATGCAGGAACTACCAAGGCAGTACTGAAACTATAGATTGTATTGTCCTCCATTGTTCAGTCAAAAGTCTGCTGGAGAATATGATACAATTTTAATGTCAGAAGCTAACTTCAAGGAATGGACTTTGATTTTAAAAGGTTAAATTTATTTCTTTAAGTTCTTAAAATAGTAGATACAATATTCTCGGGACCGTGCAAAAGGAGACATATTTACAAATCACAAAGTAATAGCTGTTGTAGATATATTCATTTTCAGCAGTAATATGAAACCCAGCTTCTAGTAATAAATTACCCTCTAAGCATTAGGCACATTTTTTATTCTTCTGTGTCAATCAATTCTTTGAACGTTTAACTTACGTACCTGGCATCACATCGCCACTGAAACTTGTAAACAACCATACTTAAGTTTGTGACAGGCAAGACATCCTTTGTAGATGAAGAAATAATTTTTCGCAAAGTGAAAATTACTTTGGGTGCAGTAACACGATTGCATTCAGAAGCTCTCTGGTAATTTGACTTTCTCATTTAGTGGAATTCAGGAATATCCAGGGTAGTTTGTGATGTATAGCAGACCTTTGAGGGGACATGTTTAACAGGATCCTAAAGCTAAATAACTTGAAGCGAATAACTGGGTCTAATACATTTAAAAAAAATAATGTTGAAAGGTATCGAGTGTTATAGTGAAAACCTAAAATCTTAAATATGTAATATGTCCTTATATAAAATATATCCTTGTCTCTTATCAGACTACGTTTTTCCAAAAGGCATTTTTTGGAAAGTAAACTCTGGTTTCAAGATCATAAGAGTTTTCCCTAAAAACACTTTTGCTTCCCTAAGCTCAAAGTTTTTTGGTAAAAATCAATTTTGAAAGTAAATTGTCTTTCTTGCCAAAGTTAGAATTTTAAAGTAGAAACGGGTATTTTTAAATTTTAATAAGCAAAAAACTCTTCTAGTTATAGACATTATTGTTTGTTTCCAATACTTCGGTACAAGCTTGTTGACAAGGTAGGCTATAATAATAAGTCCTGTTATCATTTAATGAAATACAGACGCTGTCTATGTACTTTACTTATGAAATAATTAGTTCTTTGAAGCCAGGTTTATTATGATAACGATCAGGCGGTTTCAACTGTGGCATCGGATCCCCACATCAATATTTTATTTAGCAATTTAAAGCTACCAGCTGTGAATTCAGTGTTGTGGCTGCTGTGTGACCTAATCAACCATTGGCAAGAGTACATTTTGATAAAGGTCTCTTTTGAGAAATGCAGACAACTAAATAATTCATTAGCGTTCTTTGGCAAAGATAAACGAAAAATGTACGAAATAAACATAAACCATACTGAAATAAGGAAGAAATAAATATTCTAAAAACCCACTATACATTTAAACCTTGTTCAACCATTAGAATAAGCTTCAACCAAATTCAGTTACCCAGCAACAATGGATTAAGACTAAGGAGCTAGTGTATCTTTAATTTAAAGAAAACGCCAAGTAAAAATTTACTAAGCTACTGTTAGTGATATAGTTGTTTGATACAGGTCCTATAGTATATTTGAACTGTGCTATAAAGTGATTGTAATATAATAAATGTCTTAGAAATTCGGGTCCTGGGCTACAATAAATAGGTCTGATCTATAGTAGTTTGCTAAATTTGAGATTTTAATCTGTGCAAGTCGGTAAATATATTCAAACATGTGTTGTTGCAGTAACTGATTTGTGATGTCATCATAGTCTGTGAAAATAGAGTAATGCTTGAAAGTAATTAGATAAAAGGTAGAAGTAAAACTGAATATCGGAATAGAGTTGCTGTTTTTTATTGGGTTTTAATCTGTTGCAAGTAATAATTAAGTCAAGCTGAGCATTGTCAGCGTGAAACAAAAATTTTAAGCCTTTAAATTATAAGTCATAACTTTTGGCAGCCCAATGTCTTTCTTCTCTTGGTGTCGATGGAACTATTAATCCAAAATTATTTACAAAAGGCTTCACGACGGTACTGTCTCCTATCCAAAACAAGACCAGCAGACGAACACCTCTTGAAATCTAAGTAAAATTTATCACATAACCTTCCGAAAATCACCCTTTAAGCAAGCGTATGGATTATTGCACTAAGGTCTAAAACCTATCGAGTATTGCATTGAGAGCCCAAGGATGTGGTGTTTTGCAGTGGGGTCCCAAGGATACGTAAAAATACAATTTTACAAAAAAATGGTGTAAAGAAGAGAGTCAGAGAAAGTGCAGCATATAAATATATTTGTGGTAGGTGTTTTAAAATAATTCAGTATGAAAAAAATATACTTTGTACATTTTTCCATTTTTGTACAATCTATTGAATTTATTATTAAATAATTCTAATACTGGGCGTATACGGTTTATATATTTATTGTTTAATTCTTTTGTTATTGATATGTATATATCCAAATTTTGTTGTTCGTGTAATGCTGGTTTTATCCATTCAATTCACATCATATATTTTGACGTTTTCTATAATATTGCACCTCTGATATTTGTAAACTGTTAAACAAAAACGTGGCACAAATAACTCTGAAAACCTTAATTTCTTCAAATCAATCATTATTTGCTTCAAATATATTTTCTTTGATGTCTTCTATTAGAAACTCCATCTGGTTGTAAACACAATTATTTTTATTACTTTGAGTTGATATAAATGGCATGTTTTCACATACTTTATAATTCTCATTTTATCCTTTATATTTAAAATTAATTATTTTATAACTTTTACCTTATGTAAATTTGTTACAACAATCAGTATTTACCTTTATCCTTGTTGAGTTGAGATAACAATAGCTTGTCAATAGCTTCAAAATATGCTGATATTTTACCAATTTAAAGGGTTTTTTAGCATTTCATGTGTTTGTTTATCATATATATATATGCTTTCTATATATTGAATATTCTCTATTAATGGACACATTTCACAAACACTGCACGACTCTAGATGATTACAAAATATCTGACTACTCTTTTCAACAGATTGACATTGATTTGTATCACCAAACCTGTATATTGTATTATTAAATGTAATAAATGCCTTATATATTAATGCAATCCATTTTATTGGTACCATGGAAAATTTTTCAATAAAAATTGTCTTTTTTCGAGACTGGTACAATCTCTACAAAATAAGAGTCAAATGTAAAACATATTTTTTGTGTGTCATTCTTATTTATTTCCATTTTAATTAATCTACTTTCAAAATCCTCTATTGCTTTATGTGTAAAAGCAAATACAATTTGTTTTTTTGTTTTTTGTACCATATAACATAGTTTACTTGTTTTTCCAGTTTATCCTGTATCAGTTTAAAATTTATTGTCAGAAGATATAATATTTGCTTTTTAAAGTTTCTCAAAATATATTGATGCACTATTTATGACATAAGCTTTACATAATCTTACTACTTACTTACTAATTACATTACATAAGCTTGACATAAGCTTTATTTTTTTCAGTATTGAATTTGACATCCTTTTAATTTTTAAATAATATTTTAGGGTTAGAAATATAAATCACATCTATATGATAGCATCCAATATACTTTTTTTGCCATGACATGCTTGTATTAGTTGTAAACACTTTAGCATGGCCTCTGAGACAATAAATCTGTTATCACTCGTATGATCTGAGAATTTACGATCTATTTTCTGTTCTCCTATTAAAAATATGTTTTGTTATAATCTATCATTATTTTTTATTTTCGGCCAAGGCAGATGTCCAACAGCACATTGCAGTACCATTTCCTGTGCACAATTAATTTTATTGTATTAAAATATATCAAGCTCTCTAATAAAACTATTGGCTAATTTTTTGCTTCGGATTCTGGAAAAATATTAAATATATATTTTATGTACTCGTTAAAAGTATTTGGCTTTAGGGCTTTTTTCGTATGACTCTTATACTTGATCTGTGCTAGAGGCATGCGTAATATATCAACAAGATACGATACTGAGTTTTGAGGGTAAAAACCTGCTTCAAATTTAATAGGATTACTATAGTTATTCAAACCAGTCTCATCGATGTAAAATTCACCACAAATATTTAAATAGCTCTTTCAGTTGAAAGGTTCAATAACATCATGCATTATATACAATGGTATCGGTCGTGTCTCATTCATAAGTATGCTCGGATAGCATTTAGCAATATGTATTGTGACAATATTATCTGGTATATCATCTGTTGTACACCATTGTAATGCTTGAGGGTAAAAATCATCAAACATTTGTTTTGTGCTTATATTATAACTCGAATCGGGTATGCAATCATTTAATTGTTTAAACAAACTTGTTGCTATACTTGTTTTATGACTGATTACTCCATTTAAAGTCTTGTGTCATATGCATTAAAAAGCTTATCACATATTGTCTTTCTAGTATAATATTCATTATTTAATAGGTACATATTCTTTCTATGATCAATAAAAACAATGATTATCCTTTACATTGTATATAAGTATAATATCCGTCCTCCCTCTACTACTGATATGTTTTGAAAACTTTTTATATCTGTTATAGTAGGCATGTATCAATACATTGTTATGACATTCGTTTGCTCAAATAATTAATTCCTTTGTATTAATCATATAACCCTCAGGTACATATTTATATATTTCATCTTTTAATTTCTCATAAGTTTATGCTTTAACCCCATTTTTCCCTCTTACTTGACTCCACACATAATGAACAACACATCTATATGTAGCATAGCTCTTAATTGGTATTTGTTTATTTAATAGGTATGATTCTAAATTTATTCTACCCATTTTATGATTTTTGAAATCACTTTTAATACGTTTCATTATTTGACATCCGATTGCTGATATGTATTCACAGGATAGTTTTTTTCACACATTGTTTCAAATCTTTCTTCAAAATGTTCTTTAAAATATTTCTTAATTTTTTATCTTTACAAAGTTCAACTCCTCATTTCTAAGCAGAAATAATGAAATATCTATTAATCAATATTATCGAATAATCTATTTTCATTATCACTATCTGTTAATATAAAATAGTTATCATTTGGTTTTATATCATTTCTATCTACTTTTAATTCAGATTTTTTTAGTTCATTCAAAAATTTTTATAATTAAATGATTGTTGTTGAGAAACCAATCTTTTAAGTAATTTTGGGTTATCAGTTATTGAATTAGTTTTACTTTGCTTATCTTGCTTCAAAAGCATATTGATAAGATTTTATCAAGATCATTCTTACTTACCTTTTCTATATTATAGTTACATTTTTCTGAATCCATCCTTATATGGATCCTATGGTATGGGTAATATAATAGATACTGTTAAAAAGACAATTGTTAAAGGAAGATTATTGTTGAAAAAAAACATCTGGCATACTTTTAACTATACATTTGAAATTGTTATATTTTCACATAAAATATCATCAGAGTTGAGAAGCTTCATGTTTATGTTATATCAGTGCGTCAATTCCATGATAACAGTAAATGCAATGTAACACTTAAATCATAAGGTAACTGCAATTTAACACATAATAATAATGATAATAATAGTAATGGTAATTATAGTATATTGCTGACAAATGTGACACATTTACTAAATGAAATGGTCATAAAGGCTGGTGAAGATGGTAAAATTATTTACGAAGAAAAAGTAGGAAAATCAACTATAAAATTATTAACAAAAAAAGTACAACGCAAAATTAAAGTAAACTCAAAGATCCAGAAAAATATGTAATGATTTTAATATGCTCAGTGACATTGTACCTCACTAATTTTCAAGAAAACGAAACTGCTGTAGGAAGGTATGATCTCTTACACAAATGAAGGAGATTTATTAAAAAATGATTGATGTTACTAACGGGATCTCTGATAGCTGGTAACAACATTACAATGCAAAATGATTTATGGGAGATTATTGATTATCTACTTGTGCATGGTGTTATTTCAAAGGACCAATGTGACGCTTATGTTAAACGACATTTAATGTAACTTATACTATATGAATACTCCAATTTTTCTACAGAGTAATACTGGAATAATGAATAGTTAATCACATTATTTTACAGTAACATTTTTACCGTGTAACTGGACAAAAACAAAACATATCATGTAGCACTTGATCTAATAAGCATGTTTTATAGCTGGTACAATGTATCATTCCCATTCGGTAAAAATACTTTGAAATATTTACATAATTCAGGCGTCACTTGTAATAGAATCACCTTACCAAATAGAAATTACTCATATGTTAATTTAAATATCACTATTTAAAATATATCGACAAGTAACGTACATTCAAAGACTGGTGTATCATTAAAATTAATCCAGTCAACGCTCCTTGGCTATTTATCCCTCTAACAGATTTTTCAACAGTATCATTTGCCGATTTAATTGGATTTGATAAAGCCATTGTAAAGAAATCAATGTATAGTCATAAATTACCTGATATAACTCGATCTATAGATTATGCTCTGGTACATTGTAATCTGATTTCTGGCAGTATTAATAGTGGACTTCCACCCAATGTACTTTGTACGTTCTCAGTAGACAATTTACAATTGAGTTTTTCCTTTGATATTAAACCACAACGTTTACTTTTGAGCAGAATTAATAATATTCGGATAGAGATTTACAGGTATCTATATATATAAGAGAAGGCTCAATAATCTTGTTGATCTAAATGCTATACCTATTGACATGACATTGCCTACTAAACAAGATTAATCCACTTTTTTTGGTAAGAATAATACATGTAATTTATTTCATGTATTATTCTTACCATGTCCTTGAATAAATACACGCCATTTATTCAAGAACATGGCTCAGTTGATAGTATTACATCTGCTGCAAAACCAATCACTTCCAAACTAACAAGTAAAACCGCTAAAGACCTCGCTTCAAAAGCAACTGAGGAACTTTCCATTAAAGGTGGATCTAAAATGAGGGAGTTTGTAGGAAAGAAAATAGATAATAAATTCAACAAATATCCAGAAAACAAGTTTGATCAAATTATCAAATTATTAAAAGACACCTTTTTAATAAAAACTCATAAACTACAGAGGCAATATCAAATAAAAAAACAATTACTCACTGATGAATGTAATAAACTCATTTTGATGTAATTTTTATCTAATCTAATGATATAGATATGTCATTGAGAGCTGGATGAAATTTGCAACGGTACGAGTATGCCAATTATCAGCTTAATAACCGAATAGTAATACCACCTACTAGGGTGTCCAATAAGGCAACTTCCATGTGGTGATGCCTGGATACTGATTAGCTAGGTTTTCCTGACTAGTCAGTAACGAATAGTCCTGTCTTCCAAGCTGTTCTTCTGTACCGTGGAAGAAATCGATGTCGTCGTTCATGTGATTTCAAATTTGGTTCGCCGTCGATTTGGAGAATCTTTTTGGAAGCTGTGCCGCCCCCGGTGGTAAGTAAAGGTCTATTGTTTCTGGTTTCTTTGCAAACCGATATGCCTTGCTTGTGGGTTGCTGATGCTTTTCAGTGTCATCCTTGCTGGTATGTATAGGTGGCATCCAGGAGTAATCCTGGGAAACCTCGTGTGGCAAGATAACAACTGTTGGCTCTATCTCACCAATGAAAAATTAACCAGGAAATGTGCGTCTTCGTCGCCCCTGCAGTTGGGAGAGATATTCCCGGTTTCATGAGAGAGGATTGAGCTCACCGGGGTGGTCTTCTAATCTGCCTCCAGCAGCTTAGACAACAACAACAACAACAACCTGCTAATTCCATGCAAGTCAAAAGCGGGTACCGTTTCGATGTTGATACTACTAATGAAGCGCATCCACAAGATCATTATCAAAGTTTTCTCCAAATTGATTACATTGTTCAAAAGTTAGATGGAACAGAATATGTGGCTGCAGATCAAGTAGCATCCTCCAATGGAGTGTCTGAATTTTTCAAATTTCTTAGTGTTATTTACAATGGCAAGACATTTCTGGATTCTCAGCAAACAAATCATCCACTTCACATCGAGAATTTTGTAACGATTATAGTAAAAGGATCGGAGCTCCTTAAATGTTTCATTTCCCAAATACTGCAGCTGGAGAAGTACACATAATTAACTCTAGATGGAAATGCATCGAATATTGTATAAACAGAAAATGTTAATCAGGAAATAGCATGAAAAAGCAAAAGTATCTCTCTACTTGTGGGTTTTTTTAATAGTCTCAAAAACCAAATTCTTCCTACTGGAAAATTGACTATTGAAGTTACTTTTGAAGGAGACGATGATGTTGTTGATAGAAATAGCGCAACAGTGGCTGGAAGGTATGTCGTCACCAGAATGGTTTTATGGGTACCAAAAACTATTTTTATTCCAAAGTATCAGAAAGTATTCTTAGAAAAATATCTTACTCTTCATAAATGGTCATATTTGCGAGAGAGAATTGTTACACTTTCACTACTGGTCTTCAAACATCAGCTAGAACATTTAGAATTACCATTTCTATTTCAAGACCAAGACATCTATTTGGGTGAATACTAAATGAGAAAAACATGATAATCAAGAACAAAATATGTTCTTAATTAATACATACAGCTTTGTAAACAATCTACAATTTTCGGAAACTCTGCTAGAAACACGAACTGGGACGTATTGTTCGGCTGAACGAATGAAACCCAATATAGAAGTAATTAAATCACACAGGCAACTAATTGAAGACAGATCTTGGTATAGTCAGAAAGATTTTGGTCCAGCGATTACTCTAGACACGTTTAAATATCATAATGGAATGTTTTACTTCGATCTTACAAAAAGAGAGAGTGAAATTAAGGGCGACTAGACTAGTCTGTCTTTCAGGTACTCCTTACCAGAAACACTAACTGTGTAATTTCTTTGCTTGAATCTTTCAAGAGGAAGAGCTATAAATAGATGTTAGTTGTGATAAGGTTTTTCTTCGCAAATAAACTAATCTAACTTATTGAATCATACATAATATATGAAAATTTGTCAAACATGTCATATTTATGACAGAATACATTAGTTACTGAGTATCTCTTAGTGATAATAAAAATACCAAGCTTGCTCAAGCATTAGTGAATGAGGTTTCCATAACACACTAAGGTTATAAAACAGTGAATTAAAAATCGGATCAGAAGAACTATTTCTTACAAAAACAAAAAGTAAATGGATTCAAAAAGCTAAATTTGCAGGTAGAGAGAGAGAGATGTGAAAATTTCAAAAACTGAGATCAGCCGTATTGCTGGATAAGGAGGAAGTCTTTTCACTTCTCTCATAAACCTTGGGAGTAAATTGGTTCTGTTGGCTACCAAGGCTGTTGGAAAAGTATTAACTGGCTTAGCAACAGGAGCTATTCAAGCCCTTATTATTATTATTATTATTATTATTATTATTATTATTATTAACTTAGAAAGAGTGAAGATGGTAGGTTTGAAGTTTGGTGGGATAGATCAGTGGAGACAATACAACAGGTGGAATGTAATCGTCCGGATGCTGTTGTTGTTGACCGCACTAAGACGAGATGGCTGGTTGTAGATTTTGCTGTACCTTCCGATCGAAATGTGACAGCTAAGGAAGAAGAAATGGTCACTAAATATTCTCCCTTGGCCCAACAAATCCGGAAGTTACATAGCGTATGTACCAGCGTTGTTCCAATCGTCGTGGAAAGCTTAGGAGTGGTGACGAAGCGCTTGGAGCGCAGTTTGAAAGAGTTGGGCATCCCTGATGTCTTGGGTGGACTCCAAACATCTACCATCATTGGAACCACCAACATATTGAGGAAGGTGCTTAACCTCTAAAGCTACTGGTCGGTAGCCGGGGTTAAGTTTTCTCGTCTGGCAGGTGAATACCATCTCCCTGTGCGGGCTGTCATGCTGGACATAAACTTTGTTATTATTATGCAAAAAAATACTTTGAATTACATTTTAGGATCAAACATTGGGTCACAACCAGTGACCTAGGGTGATAGAAATCGGAAGTTTTGTTTTTTGAGGTAAAGCAAGGTTCAAATTCAGATAGTAATTGCCTTCTTAATATGTAAGCAGTGCAATTTAATACTATTTTTTGGATTTCTTCCAGTGATGGATCTCCTAGTATTTTCTCGAGATATTGGCTAGTACCTTTCTTTATCAGGTCCAAGGCACCCACTACAACCGGGATATTCTTAGTCTTGAGATGCCACATCTTTTCAATTTCAATCTCTAAGTCCTTGTATTTTGCAAGTTTTTCAAACATTTCTATCAGATGGCATACTCATGTCAATAAGAAGGCAGGTGTTGTTTTTCTTATCTTTGATGTCAATATCAGGACGGTTAGTCTGTATTGTGCGAACTGTGTGGATTGCGAAATCCAACAAGATGGTGAAATCATGTCCCTCAGTGACTGGTTCTGGGTGGTGCTCGTACCAATTACTTTTAGTTTTACAGAGAAGCGTTTGCAGATCTTCCAGTGGAGGTATTGTACAATCCCGCAGTGGCGGTTTTTGTACTCTGCTGGTGTTAGTATAGAGCAACCGGAGACAAGGTGATCAATGCTCTCAGTTTTCTCCTCACAAAACCTACATTTTTCGTCCGCTCCGTTGTGCAGGACGTTTGCCTGATAATTTCGGGTGAACAAGCTCTGATCTTGGGCAGCAAGGATAAAGCCTCCAGTTTCCCCCTTCAGCCCGGAGCTTCTGAGCCACTGATGGGTTGCGAGTTCATCAACATCAGCATGTTTAGCTCGAGCTACAAACTGTCCGTGGAGGGGCTTTTCTTACCACCGGGATTCAAGCTGTTTTAATCCGATATTTTTAGCCAATTTCTTCGTCTTCCGGGAAATTTCAGTTTGGGTTAAGTCACTGTTTTCCTGTATTTCAAGATTTAGTTCGCGAGAAAATGTGTCTGATTCTTTACTAACAGAATGAAGTTTTTTTGAATTTTCATGGATATTGACCAATTGCAGCTTCCAATCATTTGTGTTGTCTAAATACTGAGCGAGTCCACTTGTGCTGGTTTTGTAAGATAATTCGAGTTGAATCAAACCTCTTCTTCCCTTATTTCTGGGTACATAAAATCGATCTTTGTCAGATTTTGGGTGGTGCATTTTATGGCAGGTAAACTGCTTTCTAATTTTTGTACCTAGTTTCATAATTTCATTCAAGTTCCAGTTGATGATATTGAAGCTATAAGTAATCACCGGCATCGTAAGTGTATTAACAGCTGTGACTTGATTTTTTGAATTCAACTCTGTCTTCATAACCGACATGACTCTGGGAATGCATTCTTTCCCGATTTTTTCTTTCATTTTCGCGTGCTGTATGCCATCCCCTTCATTAACACCCACAAATCTGTAAGTTCCTTCTTGATCTAGTTCTTTAATTACGTCATCGTTATTAAGAACTATATTATCTGTGTTCGTCAACTTTCCCCGTTTAAAAGTTGCTTTGGGGCACTTGTCTAATCCAAACTCCATCCCGATGTCATCGCTAAATGCTTTTACTGTTTTAAGTAGCCCTTCAAGCTCTCCATCATTACTAGCATAAAGCTTCACGTCATCCATGTAGAAGAGGTGACCCACTTTCTAATTGTTGATCTTATATCCATATCCGGTTTCATTCAAGAGTTTAGATAAGGGCATGAGTGCCATGCAAAAGAGCAAAAGAGAGAACGAGTCTCCTTGAAAAATTCCACATTTAATTTGCATACCAGGAGATGACAAAAACCCGTTCGAGTGAGAAAGAAGGAGGTCTTTTGCCCATAATTTCATAAGGTTTTCAAAAAATAAATTAGAGTAAGAGACACTTTAAATAGTTCTAGACATCGCAGAATTCAAGAGTGAGGAACGCTGTCAAAGGCTTTTTAATAATCAATCCAGGCAGTGCTTAAATTTTTGTGTTTCGAGTTCGCGTTTTCTAATATCATCTTATTTATAAGCAATTGGTCTTTATAGGCGTTGGATCCTTTTCTGCAACCTTTTTGTTCGATAGGGAAGATGTTGTTGTCCTGAAAGTGTGTATATGTTCATTCTGACAGGATTGAAGTTAGGGGTTTATATGATGTTGACAAGCACGTAATAGGGCGATAGGTTTTCGGGTTTTCAGTGTCATTAGTCTTCGCGAACATATGGGTGGTACCCGGGCAAAACCATTTGGGTGTTAAGTCTGGTTCGGTCATCAGTTTATTGAAATTCAAAGCCAATTTCGAATGAGTGGAATTTAAAGTATCAAGCCAGAAGTTGGGAACTCGATCAATTCCTGGGAACTTCCATTTTTGTGACTTTTTCGGTGCCTTTTTGATCTGTTCAGAAGTAATAATGTCCCATTGCTGCTCCTGGGTGTTTTGAACATCATTTTCAAGATTTTTAACCCACTCAGAATTTTCATTATGCTTCTTTTCATTGCCCCAAATTTTGTTCCAAAATTCCCAGACCTGCTCGTCTGAAGGTATTTCATCCACTGTAACCGTTGTCTTTCCGATTTCACGGTAAAACTTTTTGGCAACCATTTCGAAGATCTTATTTTGCCTGTAAAATTTATTTCCCTTATTAAACCTACGCAATCTTTGGGCCTTTACTTGAAGTTTTTGTTTCAATTCCTCTTTAACTGCGGATATTTGTTCTTTTTTCTCTATTCTGTACTTTCTTACTACTTTTCTAGCCTTTCCAGATCTTATTTCTTTATCTTTTTGCAGTTCTTCTAGTAACAAGATTTATTTTCAAAAACCCTCTATTTCTTTATCAATTTTTCCTTGCCACTTGGGTTTTGTAGCTTTTCTTTTATTGTTTCTTTTATTTTTCGACTTAACACCACATTTAGTTTCAAGTACCTCAGCTGTTGCATATATGAGATGGTTTAATTCTGTTATGTCTGGGTTGATTTCTTCGCATAATTGATTCAGTGCTATGTTTCCTAGATTGAGTATATTTGTAAATTTCTGTGTGTGTCGAATTTTCATCAGAGGTTCTCTATCCTTCATTTCAGTATGTTTGACAATAGAAAGTTGTTCAAGGATATCTGTTCTCATCACTAACAGTTCTTCAGGGTTAAAATCATTTTCAAGTGGTTCCGTATTTGGTATATTGTTCTTCCTATCCCTATCCTCTCCCATCTCTACATCTCCTTTCCCACCTAATTCATTCTAATTATCCGTAACCTCACAAGAAGATGCACTTTCGTCTGGTGCTATCCGTAACCTCACAAGAAGATACACTAACACCTCATTAACAGCTTCGAGTGTGTCACTGAGTACCTTCTCTTTGACTAGCACAATTTCAATGTCGGTCAATTTCTTTTCGCGGATGATGTATTCCCTTACATTAGCTAGTTTATTTGCGTCAAGATTACACAGGGCAACAGCAAATAATTTGTTTTCTTGTAATCAAAGTTTTTTATGTGATTCCAGTCAATATAATGACGCTGAATTCAAATATGAAATCAGAATTTCTCTGTCGGGTCCAGATTTTTTATAATTAGCATTTTAAGTTTTTCAAATTTCGAATAATATGCCCGATGATTGTACTACTATATTGCTAAGTAAAAATAGCAGGAAAATTGAGATGACTTATTTGTCAATTAGCTTCCAGCTACCTCTCCAAATACATTGACATCTTAAAAGTGGCTTAAGAGCCATTTTGACTATCCCAAGGTGACCAGAGAAAATCATTTGTTTTGACGAAATTCTCACGATTTACATTGAATATGGTTCTTTTGACAGGAGCTATGCAAACATCAATATAAGCTTTAAAATGAGCTTAATGAAAAGGCTAATTTCTCTTTGTTTATAAAACGTTTGGGTGGTGGCATTTTTTTTATCAGACTTTTGTTAAGATTGTTTTTGCGGCATAACTTCAAAGAATAAATACCGCTTTCTCTTTGTTTATAAAAGGTTCGGGTGATAGCGCTCTCTAATCATGCTTTTGTTTAGAATTTCTTTGCAGAAATATATATTTATGGAAACAAGGCACTCATGTTCTTTCTGCTTGGATATTTCGCCGCTTCATTTGTAACTTCTCACGAATCGTCTTAGTTTTTGATAGGTAAGTATTTCAGCATGAAATTTTCCATGGAATATAGCTTTATCAGAATTCAATACCTTTCAACAGCTTTTTTCGTGTTTAGCGTAAATACGTTTCCAACAAAACAGGTAATTTTGTAGATGAGACACACCGGTTAAACGTTTACTTTTACTTTCAGATTTCATGGATGTTCGACGTAAGCAATGTAACAACCACCCTGATGTATTTTGTTACGTCTGTGGCAAATTCACAATTAAGCAGCAGAGACGAACCAAAACTAGCCTGATCCATCAAGCGTACCATGCCTACTTTAAAATGAAGTTGGGTGACCAGGACAAACCCTGGGCTCCACACTTACTTTGTTCAATGTGCTATAACACACTGAGCGATTTCGTGGCAAGCAGAGATATTTTTCTTTTGGGATACCAATGGTGTGGAGAGAACCCAAGGACCACACTAAAGACTGCTATTTTTGTCTTGTAAAAACAGCAGGATTTACAATGAGAACAAAGAGGAATAAAATCTATTTTGATCTAGAATCTGCCCGACTGCCTGTTCCTTATTCTGCAGAGTTTCCTCAACCAGAATCGAGATGTCATGAAACCAGCTCTGATACTAGAGCTAGTTCAAGCCACTCAAATATTGAGGATACATCAGGAATCACTCCTGGTCCGCTTAATCAGTTTGAAATGAACGATTTGATACGAGATATAGGTTTATCAAAAGCAGGTGCTGAGCTTCTAGCTTCTAGACAAAGTTAGAAGAAACTGACTCAGAGTGATCTCAAAATTTCGTACTACAGATCTAGAGACAGTGAATTTCTGAAATTTTTCAGTACTGACTGTGAATTCGTGTATTGTAATGACATTAATGGGCTTCTTCTAGCTTCAGATTTACCCAGTTACAATTCAAATGATTGGAGGCTGTTTATAGACAGCTCGGAGAAAAGCTTAAAGTGTGTCCTTCTTCATAATGGAAACAAGTTTGGAGCAGTACCTGTAGGTCACTCAGTGATTCTAAAGGAAAACTACGAGAGCATTAAAAAGTAATTAATTTACTCCGATACCATGATCATAATTGGATCATATGTGTAGACTTGAAGATGATGAATTTCCTCTTGGGCCAGCAGACAGGCTTCACCAAGCATCCATGCCATTTGTGTTCATCGGACAGTAGGGATCGGTATCAACATTGGGTCAAACATGACTGGCTCCCTGGACCATAACTGCAAGCCGGGGGGCCAAATCTGATAGAGCAACCTTTGGTTGATCGATCTAACATCGTACCTCCTCCACTTCACATAAAGTTAGGCTTAATGAAGCAGTTCGTAAAAGCCGTGAACAAAGACCAAGAATGCTTTCAGCACATCAGACGAACTTTTCCTAGTTTGTCCTATGAAAAAGTGAAAGCTGAGATATTTGATGACCCCAGATTCGGAAACTCGTTAATGACAGTAACTTTGAAGGAACCATGACATTTGTTGAAAAGGCGGCATGGACTTCTTTGTAGATGTNGTTTGTCCTATGAAAAAGTGAAAGCTGAGATATTTGATGACCCCAGATTCGGAAACTCATTAATGACAGTAACTTTGAAGGAACCATGACATTTGTTGAAAAGGCGGCATGGACTTCATTTGTAGATGTTACCAAGCAGTTCGTAGGGAATTATAAATCTCCAAACTACAGGAGCTTGATTGCTGATTTGCTGAAAAACTTTAATAAGCTTGGCTGCAATATGAGTATCAAAATGCATTTCCTGCACAGTCACTTAGATGTCTTCCCGGAAAACCTTGGAGATCTTAGCGATGAACAAGGTGAGAGGTTCCACCAGGACATAAAAGATATGGAGGAAAACTATCAAGGCCGATGGGATGTTCACATGATGGCAGACTACTGTTGGTCAATAAAGTGAAACTGTCCAAGTGTCAAACATGCAAGACAAAGTCGAAAACGAAGCTTCCTACCACAAAGAGACATTCTTTTCCCTATTTCTATATGCTTTATATACTCTGGCATGCATACAGCTCGGGTTTTTTAAAATGTATTTGCATATACTTGTATGTTAATAGTGTGAATTTCCTTAATTTTCACTGTTAAAGTCCATTTTCACATCAGAATATGGTTTCATAAAATGTATTAACAGCCAATAAATTATTGTTTCAGGACAGCTACAAGTAAATACAACCCTTTTGTGCATATTATTCGAATAAATCAAGGCTATATATTTGTTTGTTTGATTTATCTGAAGTATTAAAAATGCCATATTTTTTGCAAAATATGCACCATATAACTGTCATATATAAAAAACTGAGACCCATTAGGGGAAAAATAATGACATTTTCGAAATCAGCATGTAAAGATTATCCAGGATCAATTGTCAAATAATGATTACAAAAATTTTGTTTCTCAGCGTTATCATATTTACCACTTTCACTGTTGCGAGTACACCATTTAACATATGTATCTTCACTAATATTATTTACAGGTTTTTCGAGCGCACAGTAAAAACAGTATAAAACTTCCGTATACTCTTCCTTAGTCCATTTTTTTCTTTTCTTTTTTATTTTTTCTAGGTGGTGATCTTACAGGGCCAGGGTTGGGAGCTGTCCCGTCCTGGTGACCATGCAGATTACGTTCGGAGGAAGAGTTCGACCGAGTAGCATATTTTTCGACCTCAGGCTGGTCTCTCACTGAGGGACGCGTCCCTTGTTGACCCGCGCGATGGACGAGGCGTTATGATTTGTTTCTTGTCTTTATTTGACATAGAGCGCATTTTAACCTTACTGCCAAGGGGTTGGATATACCGCGCCAGTTGCCAACCTGGTATTTTGTGTCCAGGCGGATTTATTATTATTATTATTATTATTATTATTATTATTATATCTACCAGCGTTGTCCAAATAGTCGTGGGAAGCTTAGGAGTGGTGACGAAGCGCTTGGAGCGCAGTTTGAAAGAGTTGGACATCCCTGATGTCTTGGGTGGACTCCAAACATCTACCATCATTGGAACCACCAACATATTGAGGAAGGTGCTTAACCTCTAAAGCTACTGGTCGGTAGCCGGAGTTAAGTTTTCTCGTCTGGCAGGTGAATACTATCTCCCTGTGCGGACTGTCATGCTGGACATGAACTTTGTTATTAT
Organism: Morbakka virulenta; assembly: GCA_003991215.1. Classification (NCBI taxonomy): domain Eukaryota; kingdom Metazoa; phylum Cnidaria; class Cubozoa; order Carybdeida; family Carukiidae; genus Morbakka; species Morbakka virulenta. The sequence goes on along the minus strand of RDPX01000069.1, from coordinate 1,288,942 downwards.
TATTTGATAATATTTCAACAGGTGCATTATATTAGCTTACATAACTGTTTTTCATATAAGCCCTCTCTATAAAAATAAAGTATAATACAATTTAAAGTAATGAAGAAAGGCAATTTATTTACAAATAAAGTTTTGAAATCAGTGGTTAAAAGTTAAGGGAATCCAAATTCGTCTAGATGTGTCTGGGAAAATTTGAACATCTGAAAAGGTGTGACATTTGAAAAACTAGGCAGTTGGGTGTAAATTTTCTTAGACACATTTAAGAAGTCAGAAATAGGTTCTCTATCTCACAGAAAGAACCATAGTTAGATTCTGTTCTGATATCTAATGGTAAGTCATTATAAACTACTACCACACTTTAATAAAAAGACTTTTTAGTATTTTCTAGTTTAGGCACTCAAAAATTTATTATTGTTTCTGTTTCCTTTGCCGTGATTTACGAGGTCAAAATAATCTCCGAGTTTGGAAAAAGTCAGGAAACGAATTCCTATTTGTGAAAAATAGCTCTCTGAATAGCGTACCAATACTCGTAGATATTTTTTAAGACCTTGATTTGTTGATTAAGTAATATTGATTTACTGGGTTGGATTAGATACCTTAAGATTGATAAATTTTATGATATCGTTTCCAGGAATCAAGAACAGAATCAAGCTAAAAAAGGTTCTACATTATTAACCTCGACAACAAGTGAGGCCTGGGGATTCATTGGGTTGCGGTTCATATTAAACAAAATGTCATTGAATATTTTGATAGTTTTGGTACGAAAGCACCAGGGCGGTCAAGAAGGCGACCTCCACGTGGTGATGCCCGGATGCTGACTAGCCAGGTTTTCCTGACTGGTTGGTAACGAATAGCCTTCGTTTCAAGCTGTTCTTCCGTACCATGGAAGAAATCGATCTCGTCGTTCATGTGATTTCGAATTTGGTTCGTTGTGGATTTGGAGAATTTTTTTTTGCTTCCAGCAGCTTACACACACACACACACACACACACACACACACACACACACACATACACACACACACGAAAGCACCAATAGAAATTGTTCAATTATTTGGTAGATTGGGCTTGAATTATTTTTATAACTCAACACAATACCAAAACCTGATTAGCTCTAAAAGCTATTATGATGTAACCAAAACATTTTCACATACTAACACACAATAAAATTCATTTAAAACTATTTCGAAATAATCTAACCTAAGAATATATAAATATGGGTATTTTCGACAGTATGCAAACTAGATTTGTAGCAACAATAGAAATAGTTTCAAAGAAATCTAATAAATGGGTAGTAGAATATAAAGGGACCAGTGGAATAACAACACCTATTTTATCATCAGATGTTGTCACTTCGGGATTTGCAAATAATAAATAAAGAGACAGAGGGGAAAATGAATAAAGGTATTGACATGAGAAAAAATGATCTTTTCCATCTTCAAAATCCTCCAAATTTGACTGCAGTGTAGTGAGTTTCAGCTACTTAAAGGCTCATCTTTTAAATGAGATATGTGAAACCCTTCTTTGGGAATATTACACAAAAAATGCAACTAGTATTGTTAGATTAGATTTTAAAAGAACAACAGAAGTTCCATATGATCATTTAAGAAATGTATCAAAACCTTTTCATCAATCTCTGTCTAAAAATCATGCTCAGCGAACAAATACGAGCCATCAACCCACAATATGTAATATCACAGAAAAATTTATTAATAGGTATCATCTTGAATTTAATAGCAGTCAACGAATGTTGAGTGATATAGATTTTAATGTTACTAGTGGTAATAGAAATATTGACATTATATTTATTGTTTATTAAATGAACTGATATGCTGGTAGGTACTGCCTTCGAAGGGGTTTATTTGGCCATGACAATGGGTATAAATTATTTGCCTTCTCTCCAACAGGCTAAAGCAGATGATCATATTGTTCTAAAAATTATTGACGATAAAAACAATCTTGTTATAGGAGAAACATTTAATAAAAAGGTTATCAATCTCACAAATATCAAAAAAGCAAATCCCGGAGAATTAGATAAATGGTGTTGTTTATCAATCCATTGGAATGTTCTCGCAGGAACAAACAAATTTAGTGTTTGATGTAATGGGGAAAAAATATGTAATTCACTGCAAGAACATCAACAGGATCTACTCAAATGACATTTGGAGATTCAAATCCAGATGAAATAACTGAATTAAAAGGCTCTATTGTTTTTTTCTGTTTGTATAACAATAGAGTTATATCCGATAAAGACATTAAGCTACATCATTATGTGCTTTGTAAGAATCAATAACTGTTCACCTGATATTTGTAAAACAATGCCTCATTCAGCACGGATTTGGGCAAATTAAATGGGTTGCTATGGTGACCAGCTGTTGTCCTTTGTGACCTTCCCAGCACTTCCACGTCTTCACCCTCATCAGTGCTCTGCCCACTGCTTTTCTCGTCTGTGTCGGCATAGGCAAGTGGTGGCAGGACAACATCGATGGTGAACTCTGCATCGGAGTCCTCATGATCCGGATACAGGGGTTGTTTCCTGACAGGTCTCATCATCGGCAATGAGGGTTGCAGAACTGTAGGGGGGCAGATCTGTAGTTCTGTCCGGTTGACCAACCTAGTGTGGCCATGCCCATCAGCTGGCTCGATAACATAGGTGTTATTCTCCCTCTTTTCAATGACCTTGTAGACCTTATCATCCCAAGGATCCTGGATCTTATTTCGTCCTCTGATGCCATGCTTTCTTGTTAGTACACGAGTTTCTACTGGGATTCTGTCATCCTTTGTCCTTTGCTTGCTGTCGAATTGTCGCTTCCGTTGTTCAGCCTTCCTTTCCAACATCTCCCTGGTCCTCCGGTAAGCTTCCTGTAGCTCTACTTGATGTTTGGTTACCCACCTTTTTGGAGTGTATGATTCCTCTTTAATATCATCCACCAGACGGTCAATTGGGGGACGGGGATCCCTTCCAAACATCAAGTAGAAAGGCGAGTAGCTTGTGCTGGTGTGAGGGGTGGCATTGTAGGCATAACATAGTTCCTTGAGATGCTCAGTCCAGTGCCTTTTGTTCTTGGGTGGAAGCGTGCGCAGCAGCTCATGAAGTGTTCGATTGAACCTCTGACATTGACCATTCCCCTCTGGTCTGTAAGGGGTTGTCTTTGACTTCTTCATCTCATACAGGCTGCACAGCTCTCGTATAACTTCTGCTTCAAAGGATCTTCTGAATTGACTTGTACAGGAGCCCATCTTTCTCCATTATTCTTCCCATGTGGCTAAGTAAGTTACGAGCTTCCTTTGTCTCTCGTCTCCACTCTCCTGCTCTTGGCTTGTGTCCAAGGACCATGAAATGCCTCAGTCTGATCATTGCTTTATCCCTCTGCTGGAAATCTCTGATCTGCTCCTTTTGTATTGTTGGTAGATAGGTAGCGCCTTTACTTGTCTCTGGTGTTGCTACACCCAGCTCTGATATTCTGTTAGCACCCTTAAGCAATCTCAGCCTTACATCCTCTGGTATCACCGTTGATCCATTGGTTGTTGCTAGCAGTTCATTGACAGATGTTGTGGGGTCCTCTTTTTCCTCATGACGACGGCGACTCAGGGCATCAGCATTGGTGCTGTGCTTGCCTGACCGGTACTGGATCTTAAAACTGAAGCTTGCAAGCTCTGCAGCCGATCTGTGTTCCACAGCTTTCAGCTTAGATTTGGACTGTAAGTATATTAACGGGTTGTTGTCCGTGTATACGATGAATTCTGAGCCTGTGAGATACTACCGAAATTTATCACACACTGCCCACTTCAGTGCTAGCAATTCCAACTTCATAGAGGAGTAGTTCTTCATGTTTTTCTCTGGTCCATGCAGGCTGCGGCTTGCATAGGCGACTACTCTCAGCTTTCCATCATCTTGCTTTCGTGACAGTACAGCTCCCAGTTCCTTGTCTGACGCATCTGTCTCTACCACAAATGGCTTTGTGTAGTCCGGATATGCCAGTACAGGTGCCTTTGTTAGAGCGGTCCGTAGTTCGTCAAAGACTTGCTTGCAGTCACTGTCCCAGTGCTCACTGTGGATGGGTCCACGCTTCTTCTTCCCTGCGTCTGCCAAGTCTGTCAACAATTTGTGGAGTGGTGCAGCCTTTCCAGCAAAGTTAGGTACATAGCGCCTGTAGTAGGAAGCGAATCCCAGGAATGACCTCATCTCCTTCAGCGACCTTGGTGTTGGCCAACATGTCACTGCGTCTGTCTTGGCTGGGTCAGTCGACACTCCATCAGCTGATACCACATGTCCCAAATAGGTCACCTGGCTCTGGAAGAATTGACACTTTGCAGGTTCAATCTTTAGACCATGTTCCCTCAGCTTCTGAAACACTCGCTCCAGTCTCTGCAGGTGGTCGTTTACTCCTCCACTGTACACTATGATGTCGTCTAAGTAAACGAGCAGAATCTTGAGCAAGTCATCTCGGAAGATCGTCTGCATCAGTCTCTGGAATGTAGCAGGTGCATTACACAAGCCAAATGGCATTCGAACATATTCAAATAGACCCACTGGACTTGTAAATGCTGTCTTGGGGCGGTCGTCAGGGTGGACCTCCACTTGGCTGTAGGCAGCATTCAAGTCGATTGTTGAAAAGTACTTGGACACACCAAGTGCATCCAGTGACTCATCTATCCTTGGCAAGGGGTACGCATCTCGTCGAGTCTTTGCATTCAGGCGACGATAGTCAACACACAGGCGTAGGGCACCAGACTTCTTCCGTACCAACACGATTGGGGAGGCATAGTCACTCTGGCTTGATCGGATGACTCCACGGTTCAGAAGTGTCTGCAGGTGTTCCTTCACCTCCTCGAACTGGTTGGGTGGGATCCTTCTGTGCCGTTGGTGGACTGGGACATCATCTTTGGTGTGGATTCTGTGCTGGGTAGTCGGTGTACATCCAAGCGCCTCCCCCGCACGAGAGAACTCATCGGCATACTCCTTGAAGATCCTCAGTGCTTCCTGTCTCTCTTCTTCTGTTCCAGGGAAGCCACTGAATAGCTTCTCTACCTCCTCTCTCTCTTGTGCTATGGCAGCATTGCAGGGGGTCATTGCTTTTACACCCAGGCAGTCTGCACCAGAAGCATAGGACACCACCATCTCATTGGTCTCCATGGAGAATCTTAGCTCATCTCCTGTCCCCAATCCTGCTGGTTGGATTGTTGCAAGGCACATCCTCCCTGGTNGTACGCATCTCGTCGAGTCTTTGCATTCAGGCGACGATAGTCAACACACAGGCGTAGGGCACCAGACTTCTTCCGTACCAACACGATTGGGGAGGCATAGTCACTCTGGCTTGATCGGATGACTCCACGGTTCAGAAGTGTCTGCAGGTGTTCCTTCACCTCCTCGAACTGGTTGGGTGGGATCCTTCTGTGCCGTTGGTGGACTGGGACATCATCTTTGGTGTGGATTCTGTGCTGGGTAGTCGGTGTACATCCAAGCTCCTCCCCTTCACGAGAGAACACATCAGCATACTCCTTGAAGATCCTCAGTGCTACCTGTCTCTCTTCTTCTGTTCCAGAGAAGCCACTGAGTAGCTTCTCTACCTCCTCTCTCTCTCTCTCTCTCTCTCTCTCTCTCTCTCTCTCTCTCTCTTGTGCTATGGCAGCATTGCAGGGGGTCATTGCTTTTACACCCAGGCAGTCTGCACCAGGAGCATAGGTCTCCATGGAGAATCTTAGTTCACCGTCACCAATCCTGCTGGTTGGATTGTTGCGAGGCTACATCCTCCCTGGTAACTTGATACCCCCATCTGTGGGGTTGGCTACCTGAATCTTGAATTGGGACTTTGTAGCAATCTGGAGATGTCCTGGCAGTGTAGTGTCAATTGGTTCCACTAAGGCACTTGCTCTACAGGGCATGCCTGTGACTGCAACTGTTGTAACTGTATTTGGCGGGATACACACAGCATCCTTTCCAGCCACCCTCACCAGCCTCCGTTTCTTGGTTTTCAGGCTTGGTTGCTCTGCGGCTGATGTATTTCCACTGCTTTTAAGCATCTCTGCCCACTTTGGGATCTTCATGAGTACATTCATCCCCAGGACTCCAGGCTGCTTCCTCCTTTGCTTTACAATGGCTGTGGTGTCTTTGAGGACCAGCACTCCACAGCTTGGGATCATCACACCTTCTACGGTGATGTCCAATTCTAAGTAGCCAAGGTAAGGGATCTCCAGTCTGTTGGCTCCACGGAGATTCAGCAGCTTCCCTTTTCGGATTCCACCACATGCTGCCTTGAGCTTCTCCCTGAAGAACTTCTCTGTTACCAAGTTTACCATGGAACCGGTGTCAACCAGGCACTCCACGTCCACACCGGCCAGCTTTGCTGTAGTAGTTGGTGTCCCACCAACTAGGATAGGAAGGGTTGAGCCACTGTCATCGTTCTCCACTGCCTGGCTCACTGCGGGGGAGTTGAGTCGTTTAAAGCCGGCTGAACCATCCTTGGCTGTCCTTGCAGCAGACTTCACTGCCTCTGCTGACTCCTCCACTTGGGTTGGCCACCAGGTGCAGGGGGTCGTTGTGGGTACTCTCGAGCAAAGTGCCACCCCCTTGCCACAGTTGAAGCAGGCATTACCATCAGGACGGGGGCGTTTTGTCATGGTAGCCAACAGCTGGTTAAGTATCTGTTGTTGCTGGTCGAGGGTCTGCCGTTGCTGCTAAATGTGGGACACCAAAGTCTTCTGTTGCCGCTGCATCTCCTCACCCAGGACCTTCTGCCATGATATCAGGTCCACGAGTACTTTAGGATGGTCTTTTGGGCTAGTGACTTCATCACACTGGAGCTCCACTCCTTCCACCACCATCTCCCGTGTTGCCACAAAGCCTCTCAGGTGAGGATCCTCTTCCGTGTAGTGGTGCACCTCCAGCCGTATGTCATGGAAACTGGCATCCATGTGGTCCCGTCCCCAACGTTTGATGTCACGCCGAAGGGTGGGGTCCCTCAAGTTGTCCATAAGCTGCTCCTTCAGCAACTTGTCCTTGTCTGGTAGGGCCTGGCCATTCAGCCTCTCCACACGGCCCAGGAGGACCATCAGTGCATGAGCAAAGTCCTGCACCGACTCACAATCCCCCCCGGTGGCGACCAAAGTACCTTCCCATGGCTTGGGTAGACGTCAGCTGCTCACTGAACACTTCCCGAAGAATCTTGAAAACCCCACCTTGTGTACTCAACTGGAAGGTTGGGCGCACCATCACCTCGTCCTTTGCTACTCCCTCGAGGTGGAAGATTAGGGTGTCCACTGCCTCATCCTCTTGTTGGTCCTTCACAGCTCTTTGTGCATCAGTGATCCAGGCCTCTAGTATACGGTCGTCCCTGGAACCTGCGTATTTTCCAAACTTCCTCTGTTGGGGCACTGTGACACGGAATGTGGGCTGGACCACTGGGGTAGCACACAAAGCCTGTGCTGTAGTGTCTGGCTGAGAGGCCTGCTGCTGGAGCCGGGCCTCCATCTCTTTGAGGCGGTCGGTCAGCTCTTTCAATTGGTTCTCTAACATCGACATTTCGTTAGTGTTCCCGTTTATTTGTTTGGTAATAAAATTGCTACAGGAATTGTCTCACTTGGATCCCACTTCTGACAACAAAATGTAACAGGGCGAACTCGCGGCAACGCGGAATAACAATGATCCAAGGATTTCTCGTGCAAATTTTATTATAAGCAAATTTTCTCCAAGATAAAAATGGAAACAACTAACAGATTCTCCCTCTGTCAGCCAAAGTCTTGTTTCGTTGCGAGATATCACAAACGTCGTTTCCCCTAGTAATTGAGGCTCAGACGGTTCCCCTCAGAGTGACTTCGTTTTGGCAGTGAGGATTTCTTGACTGGATTCCCTTCCTGACTCCAATCAACGGTATTTTCTTTTGTAAAGTTCTAAATGCTTTTCGCCGGCTCGGGTAATCGAACCCGGGTCCTCTTGTTTACGGTGCAGCTGCACTAACCAATAAGCCATGGCTCCTCACATTAAGAAATATTGGAATAATATTCTAAATTTAATTGGAAAACCATAAGATGATTATTATTAAATAAATTGCAAATTTTACTACAAACTATGCTACAAAATTTTCCTCATGTTTTGATTAACATTAGAATTAATTATTAATATCATCTCATGATTTAATTTGTCAATAGCATAAATATGCTTCTATTACTATGGTTACATGATATCACTATTATTATAAAAGAGCCTAAAATATCAACTTTTTAAATACTGTTGATACATAGGAACCGTAAATAATAATCAAAAATACTTATCATATTCCCAGATTACTACCCAAGTAGTACGGCGTACTCTCTAGTTTTACAACTCAAAGCTGCAAGGAATGACCGAAAGACAATTCAGTAAGATTCTCTCAGGACAATTTTGCATGCTGCGTGGAAGAGCATCTTCTGGCTTGAAAGATGTATAGGTCAATCAGAGAATTACTACTTTTCTAACTACCTCTTCAAGATAAGATCATAAGTAATGATGTCAGGCCATTCCTTCGCCGTCTGGGCAAAGAAGTAATGGTTAATGGTCTGACAATGTTAGTAGATAACTGTAAGCATACAAACTTTTAGAATCCTTTTGTAATGGAGTCTGTACAGGATGACTTTAAAAAATAAATACAGATGCGCAGACAGAACGAAGTTGTATTTTAATAATGTTTTATTTGAAAATTTATGTTACTCTACTACAAAACTTGTATTTCAAAATGGTATACTTTTGACCTGAGAATATTTACTTTAGATTTGATCAAATTCTAGGCTTAGAAAACATTTTATCAACAACGTACAAAAATAATAATCACTCTCGCTCTCAGTAGATTGTACATTCTTGCCATCAATATTGCATGATCTCCTTTAAATCGATTATTACCTGAACTTTTTTAGTCCTTAGAAATTTCAAACTTGACAATAAGAAGCAACGTGACAGAATACAGAAAGACTCGGCTGCAAAAGTAATTAACATATTTCATATTATAAAAGGAAAGTTGGACTAGAACGACTGTAGTACTTTTAAAAATACGATGAATAAGATAAAAAAGATGTATTTTTTAGTGTAAAGGAGGGCATATTTGCTGCGTCTCACTAATAAATTAACTTTAAACAGCTTTTTCTTAATATCGAAATAAAGAAGTTGCGGAATATTTTTCATTTTACTTTCTGAGAAAACAAGTACCATAGAAAATTTCCTTCCAAATATAAAACATATCATTCATTAACTAAATCATATGCATATGTCAAGAGTCTGGATTTTAGATAATGTCTCAAATATTAAAACTTTAAAATACTAGCAGAGGGCCAGGTATTGACCCTCCAGAAAACTTTTATTTTTTACCAAATGAATAGAAAAGCTGATCCTAAACGTCAGACCATGCCTAATAACCTCATCTTTTATTATTATTAATGACATTACAAAATAATTTAGTCAGCAATTAATCAACAAGTTGGCTAAGTAACAAATTTAGATCTGTAAAATCAACCATAGTTCTCACAAGGAAAAACCTCCAAAGGTTCTCTCTGATCTATTACTAACGTTGTTCAATTCATTAAATTCAACTTCTTCCTCGTTCTGAAAATTGACTCTACGGCACACAATGACTTCGTTCTTCAAATATTTGCTTATTCTTATATCTGCAATAGTCGCTTGTGTCCTGGGTATGACGTTAAAATGCATCCGGTTGTGGAGTTTCGACGTGAGCAAATGAGGTTACCCTTTGTCACTGCTACCTCCAGGTCAACCTTGACCAATTTGTAGTACCTGTCAGCTCTCCCCGAGATCATAAAATACCGGGTTAGCATCGGGCGGGGGCTAGTCTGTCTCATGGGTAGAACCCCATCAATATGACTTGATGTAGAGGGTTGTGGAACCCAGTAGGATTAAAAATAAGAACTGCAAAGAGCGAATGATCCTTTTAGGACAACAGCCATCTACAGACCCCACTGCCTTGTGGGTTAGTTACAGAACAAAGGCTAGCGGAGAGTCCGTACACAAACAAGTAGAGACGTTTTATGAAAATATAGAGAAAGCTAAGAGTTATTTGAATCCCAGGATATCATGATAATAATGGTAGATTTCAATGCCAAAGTAGGAATGAAAGGGTAGATGATGATGTTGGGCCGTGCGGCTTAGGGACAATAAATGAACGTGGTAGTAAACTAATTGAATAGTGCCAAACAAACGAATTTACTATCACAAATACTTGGTAGCAAAACCACGCTAGACGACAATGGACATGGAAACGCCCGAGTGACAGAACTAGAAACAAAATAGATTATATTCTCATGCAAAAGCGAATACGAAACGCTGTTAAAACATCCAAGTCATTACCGGGGCTGATTGTGACTCAGATCACATTCCGGTAATGTGTAAATTTGAGACCAAAGTAAATAAAATCAAAAAGTCGAAGACAAATCTAAAATTTCAAATAGACCTACTCAAATCTAATACGCAGCTAAGATAGAAAATCGCTTTAGAAGTTCAAAACAAGTATGTGTTTATAAATAATATCTCAGAGACAGAAGAGCTATGGTCAAAAATGAAAAAGTCGCTTGATGAAGTCATAAGTGTTAACATCCCCAAAAAGGATACAAAACAACATAAGAAATGGATGAACAAAGAAATACTTGATATGATGGAGGAAAGGCGCAAGTCCATGGCGATCTCTAACTAACAGGCCTGACAGACATGCGCCTGGAGGCATACGGTGGAGGCGGGAAATTTGCTCAGTTAGTTCCGAAGTTATGGTAGAAAACGGCGATTGTGCTCAAGTGCATGTTGTGATAGTTTGATATCTGGTTGTAGTTCTGGCTAGAAACTGAAATAAAAGTATTTATTGAAATCTTGGATAAATTCTTGTTTACTTTATCTTTTGTTTACGATGCTATATAAATCCTGAATCACTAATTGCAATGGCAATTATGATAAAGAAAACAAAATTTATCGTTTACCTAGAGAGAAGGATGATCGTGAAAGATGGATCAAACCTATACATCGATCAAATCTACCAGATAATCGTAACAGTTGTCTGTGAGAGACATTTTCCTGAGAACGTTTCCCAGTATAACAGTTTTTGGGAAAAAAAAGACCTCGTCATCCTCCTGTGTTTACATGGGTGGAACTTTCGTTGATTCCTACACCTGCTCCTTCAAAAAGAAAGTCTTTCATGATCATCGTATGCTTTATTGTGAGATCAAAACATGATCTCACAATAAAGCATAAAATTCGTATTTAGGAACAAGTAGGAAATTAGTGTAAAATACATACAAGTAAATAATACCGTAAAATCATTGTTATAACAAGGCAACATTGAAAGCAAAATATTGGTATCAGGGTACTTGATATTCTGCACTGAGCATAGACAATTTTTATATTACGGCAGAAGAAGAGTTGGGCGAAAAAGTCAGGTTGGCCTGTAATCAAAGATAGAGGGCATCAATCTAGAATTCAACTCAAAAGTTTCTAAAAAAGCCTGAAAACATGGAGATGGATCAGGTCAGATTTCAGCTTGTATTTTTTTTACTTATCATGAGATCACTTACCTGGTATTACTTTGACCAGTGAACCAGATGCCCTGGGCAGTGCAGAGTAAAGTACCATTAGTAGGCCAATATTAAGTTTAGTTTCACTGAAGGAACTTTTACAGTAGCTGTCTTTTAATACCTTAAATTGATAGAATAATCAATTTCGTTAGCATCCAGATTAAGAATAACTTCAATTTTTTACTGTTTTTAATACTGTCTACTAACCTACTACTGCACATTTGATCGCCGATGCGAGTCTTTCTGACTCTGGAATTTTTTTCTTTGTTAAAATAGCACAATATGAGATTATCGTTTAACTGTTTCCATTGGCCATTGTAAAGTTTACAAGCATCTGAGACACACGAACCCCAATCAAATTCTCTACCGCCGTATACTTTTAAACAATCTTTGGTTGCTACATCCTTCCTGCTGTATGATCTCCTTTACCAAACCATGTATAATCGTGGAATGAAAATTACGAATCATTGGTTCCACAAAAACATTGTATCATTCTTTTGATCGAGTCATTGGTTAGGACTTTTTTGTGTGACCTGTCCTTTGCTGCAAAGACTGATTTTTTTATTATTTAAGCGATCAAAAGAATAGTATGATATTTTGTAGGTTAAATTACCAGGATAAAATTAACAAAATAACTGAGAATTTCTCATGTTAAACAATCAACATTTCATATAACTTTTGCCTAAAAGTTTGTATTAGTACTAGAAGTTAGCATCTTCAAAAATGTTTTCTTCTTTGGAGTCTTCGTAAACTCTTTTTCTTTATGACCATTTGGGATTCCTTTATGTTATCAATTTTTTGTTTTTTTTCCTCGCACCTTTTTCCTGTCATATTTTAACTCAAAACTTGTATACTTAGTTGCAAATATGGTCCTTTCTCTGGACTGAGCTTGCTGTAACTTCTGTAGAAAAAGGTATCTCGTTTACATGCACTTTCTACTTTGACCTCTAACTTTCAAATATTAAATAGATAACAGGTTTAAATGTATCAACACACTAGTCTTGAAATTCTAACGTTAAAATTTTATTATTAGTCATATAAAAATTTCCTTTTAAAATCAAAGAATACAATAAATACACATTATGGCATGATTCCTGAAAGGAAAGTCATCTTTGTAGACAATCTACCAAAAGGAAAACATAACAATAAGACACATTGCTGAAGTTCTTAAGCAAATACTTGTTACTCTGTTAATAGATGGTGCGAGTCCTTTATGGAAGGAGATTCGAGAAGCAAATATCGAGAAATCATTAAGTAGACCAATACTAAAGCAGTATTGGTCGAGTGGTTAATCATCAGTTTGCCATACGAGGCATTCTCAGTTTGAGATTCAGCAACGTTTATGGAAGTACTACACCCAATTGATTTTTCGTAATGAGTCAGGAATTACTAAGATTATCCGTGTTTTTAGGAATAGAGTTGGAAGAGTAAGAAAATTTATAAATAAAGTATAAGTAAGAAGAGAAAAATACCAAATAACACGTAACTCTCTGCACAAAAAAGAGGCTTTTAGTTTTGATAGGGGTGATCCTCTGTAAAATAAAAATTGCCAAGAGATGAAAAATGGGCTCTCGAAAATACGTACCTAGTCGATGGTAACTCTTCCTGTTCAGGTTGAACGAAAATAAGCAACAAATACAACAAAAGCTCAAGCTTTAGGAATTTCAAAAATACCCCGAAAGTATATGATTACAACTATTTTAGTGTTAATTATTTGTTTGCTCTTCTAAATAATCTTAAAATGTATACTGCCAAATATAACCCAATTTCTTTCTATTTTGTCAAGGATTTTTGATTGACAGCTCCTGTAAATATGCTTTGAAACTCCTTGTTGGTTCTTTGACATGTTATTTCTCTTGGAGGAAAATCCAAACTTTACAACATTGTACGTTAGTCGTCAATAGTTTTAAAGTAGTAATAACATTCAAGTTGGTAAAATGTGAATAACATATACAATCACTTAACTTTTTGCATTTGCAATCTCATTTTAAGAAATAAAACTACCCGCTTTTACTATTCATAAAGTTTACAACATAGTTTGATTTGAAAGTGAAGGAGAAATATTTGGCCTGAAATGAACTTAATCACAAAATCAGCTGTTTCAGAAAACAAGTAGCAAAAGAAAGAAAAGGATTTCAGCCAGGATTTAATTCTGCGGAAATGCACCAAGTGAAAAATTTCCCTCTCAGTTAAGTATTCCTGTTATGGTGTGAAGATAAACAAAAATACCATGTACAGTAGTCCTCCCCAATAACTGTCCCTCCAAACAACGGTTTACTCCCAATAACGAAAGATATCCAGTGTAACTGTCCTTCCCAATAGCGGTTACCCTGCAGCCTGAAAAACAAACACCAAATCCTTCCCTTGTCTGACTATTTCCTCAAAGTAATATTTATAGAAAATGATATTTTGCATTTGAAACTTGTTCTTGTCTGAGCTTCTGCAGACAACAAGGCCATTAATGAAAATAAAAGTGATTTGGAGACAGCAAGTTCAGGTAAGCTACAGCTAGTTTGTTCATTTCGTAAGTTTTTCTTTCATATTTTGGTAATATTGGCACATGGCATCAATTTGGTAAACTGGAAACAACAAGAAACAACTTTTGTCACAGTTTTGAATTTGCCAAGTTACGCTGCAGAAATGTCTTAAGCACAGGAGCTCAGTAGTTAAGCACTGTGCAAGTACTTAACTCCTGAGCAGAAAATAAAAGTCGTAAAAATAAAAGATGAGAATCACAATCTATCGCTAATGCAATTGAAAGGCAATGCACATTTGAAATGTAGGAAAGAGACATACACCGATGTCAGTGATATAGTTTGGCAACGGTTCCGCAAAGCCCGTTCAAACAACATCCCAAAATTTGGTAAGGTGTTCTGGAGGAGGACAAGAATTTAGTAACAAAATGTTGTATGAAAAGATTACTGAATCCAACAGCTGACTGGGGAAGTGGCAAAGTCGACATGATGTTCGCCTCAGTGTTCTCGGAGGGTAGGCTGCCGATGTTTACTTCAAGGGTGGAGAACTGAATGAAATGACTGCCTTCCATTTGTTAAGGAAGACTTTGAAAATATCTTTGACACTTGGTAGGCTTGGTTATTATATCAAGCACTGCAAACCATGTCCTTGATAGAGAGGTCGGAGAAAAGTAGGTAAAAATACATGCGAGAGAGTGACTGTGTTGCTGTGCTGCCGAGCATCCAGGGAGAAGCTGCTGCCTTCTGTCATAGAGAAATGTAAGCAACTCAATTGCTTCAGGGGTGAAGCAGGAGTCATCCCAGTAAAGTACACTAAAAATAGTAAAGCTTGAATGACAGGAGAACTTTTCTATTCGACCGCAGAAGGTTAAAAACTTCTTGAGGCTGCAGTTATTAAACATCCTGATGTTCCCTAATTATTGAACTGCGTGTCCCGATATCCAGTTGACGAAGTTCAAGCTCCAGTATTTGCAGAAAAATACTACCAGCATCATACAGTCTTGCGATACCTGGATCACCCAGTCAGTGAAGTTCTCCTACTGCAGAAGTCTCTGTCTTAAGTAAAACTGATGCTGGTAGTCTTCCAGCGAGGTCGCAAAAACAGTCAATCTCCTAGAAGCTGTTATGTTGTTGTGGAAGTCCTGGAATACCATGGCAGACTTAATAATCTGGGAATGTTTTGCCAAGTACAGGTATATGGAAAAGGCAGTCAACAAAGCCCCCGGCACTAAGTCCTACTCTGACCGAAGGAGAATGGCAGTTACTGGATGAGACGAACATGATACTGGAGGAGCACGCTACACGTAACGATGGCCTCCAATTTACGAAAAGCCAGAAAGAAGGCGCTACATTTGCAATCTCACCAAGTTCGTTCATTTTCGTGTCTCGGCTACAGCGTTTCTGCCCAGTAGCGGGCACATGATATTGCCGATGGTGTGGGTTCCTCTAAGTTAGCAAAGTAGCAATTTGGGGCGTCTGGACATTGCATGAGGTGGCCCATAGTCTGTGTGGCATTACAGCTGCAGGGGTCAGATGTTGACAATCCCATTTGCTTCATGACAGATTTGCATCTACCAGAACCAGTACGTAGATGGTTTAGATTGCGCCACGTTGTCCAGCCAAGATCGTGGCCAGTAGCAAGTTGTTCTTTGGGAATTAAACCTCTGCTCTCAAAAGCTGTTGAATTTTGTGATTCATCCCATAGTGCCTTCCACATGGTTTGTCGTTGAGATTGAGAAGATGAGAAATTTTCATCTGTTATAGACAGGAAGCTATGTCTTGACTTCAGTCGAGTTAGAGGTGGACCATGGTTATGCAACGGGTGACGCTCATCGGTGATTTGTATTAATCGTTTTAGATTAGCGGTAGATGTCCTTCTCACATGTGGTGGGGCTATGCCTGACAGAGCATACAGAGTATGGACGGGTGTGGATCGCATTGTTGCTGTAATTATTCTACAAGTGGTATTGAGTGAAATATCCACTTGCTTAGCATGTGTTGACCTTCCCCAGGTGGAGCATGCATACTTGCCGACTGAAAAACATAAGGCAAGAGCAGTGGTGCGCAGTATTGATGGTTTGGCTGCCTAATTAGAGGTTGCCAACTTGCGCAGCAGATTATTCCTTGTGGCAATCTTTGCCTTAACATTATAGCAGTGTGATTTGAAAGAGAGTGCTTGATCCAGATTGACGCCCAAATACTTTGGATGTGGATGGTACTCCAGTGGTTGTTGTTTCCATTTAATATTGAGACTTCGTTTTGCTTCTTGATTTTTCAGGTGAAAAGCACAAACTTGGGTTTTAGCTGGGTTTGGTTTCACGTCGTTGGACTCGTAATAACCAGTAAGCTGGCTCAGGGCGTTCTCGAGGGTGTTTTCGATCTTAGTAAAGGACCGCTGTTGAGTTGTTATACAGGTGTCATCGGCATAGATGAAACGCCTGCATTCACTTGGTAAAGGTAAATCATTTGTGTAAATGTTAAAGAGTAGAAGTGATAAAACACTTCCTTGTGGTAGGCCATTGCGTTGTGTACGCCATCTGCTTCTCTGACCATTAAGTTCAACGAAGAACTGTATATTTTCTAGCATACTTTTTACTGTATGATACAGGTCCACGTCAGTTGTGATGGTCCAAATTTTGTGTTTGAGCCATTGATGTTGTACAGTGTCGTATGCAGCTGTTAAATCGACAACTGTTGTTCCGGTAATGAGTTTTTCTTGGTAACCATCTTCAATATGTTGCATCAGGTTCGTGAGTTGTGTTGAGTACGAACGCCTTGATTGAAAGCTGGCCTGTTCTGGGATTAGTTTTTCGTCAATGGTGGTGCTAATCCTTCCAAGTATCGTACGTTCAAATAGTTTGTATGTAATACTTAGTAGGGAGATTGGTCGAAAGCTCTTGGGGTTGTCTGGATCTTTTCCCAGTTTGAGGACAGCAATGATTTTCGATCGCCTCCATTGTTGAGGGATTCTCTTGCGGTTCACACAGTCTTGGAATAGGTCCACTAGCCATCCTTCAGTGGTGGGGCCGATATGCTTCAAGAACTCTGAAAGAATGCCATCAGTGCCCGCTGCTTTGCCATTCTTCAGTAATTTCAGAGACTTTTCCAGTTCATCCAAATTGAATGGTTTGGTGAGAGCTCCATCTGAGTTGGTGGTACTGGTATTTTGTATTTCTTATAATCCCCTGCTGGTCGTATGTGTGCGGGTTTCCCATTCAGTAAAAGCTGAGTGACAATTTGGTTGGCTGTGACAGTGGATGTTATTTTTACTGTGGTGGTGTCATTCCCAAGCCTCTTGATGGTAGTCCAGGCTTTTTTCTGTTATGAGTCAGCTTCGTTGATTATATCTTGCGTTGCCAGCTTTTTCTTCGTTGTTCTGCCATACTTTCAAGTAGTTCCTCTCCTAGACTGATGGTTTTGTCTGAGAAGGGATCTTGCTGGTATGAAGACTTGTAAGTGTTAAACAAGTCGGACAGTTCTCTTGACATGCCCGATATATATTTAGTCCGACATCCTCGGGGGGTCGTTTTTCGTGCAGACTTTTTAACTACATCGACAAAGGTGCTGAAGTTCTCCAGTGTAGGTGGAATATCGGAGAGTTGCATGTCCACTTGCTTGGCAAAACTGGGCCAATCTGCCTTTGTTAGATTGAAGCGTCTGCGGAATGGTGTGTGTCATACTTTAATTGGGGCACTGATGGATAGGGCAATAGATCGATGTTGATTGTGGGGCATTGGTTCAAGAACTTCCTTTGTACACATTGGACTGATATTACGGCTGATGAACCCGATGTCTGGGTTATAACCTCTTTTCCAGCGAAAGTTGTTAAATGAAAATGGTTGTTTCTTATCATGAAAAAGTGTTAGTCCCTTGGCCTCTGCCCACGCCTCTATTGCAGCGCCAGCATTGTTGGTATCTCCATAACCCCATAATGTGCTATGCGAATTAAAATCGCTGATAGTTGGGTGGTATTTCCGTTTACAATTTGCCGGAAGCTCATGAGGTAGAAGCAGCTGTTGGGTGGTTTCTAGACCGATGCGATTGCCAGATCTTTCAGGCACACAGTAATTGTTTCAATGTTATTATCACTGCTGTTGGTATAGGTTTACTCAATGGCTAAAGAGGGTTTGGTAAATACCATAATCCTATATTGTCTATGTGGGATTTTCGCAGTCAGAGTTTTCCCTATTAAATAGGGTCGCTTATTGATTTTTTTTCTCGATGTGCCTCTTGTACGCAAACGATATCATAATTTGCCGATATTTGGGGAAGTATTTCAGCTTTCCGGTCAGAAAATCATTCGATGTTATAGGAGAGTATGGAGCACGCCGGTTCTGCAAGGAACCCATAGTTTTGACGACGTGCTGTTGCTGGGAGAGTAGTCATAATGTTGAAATATATCGCTGAAGTGAGCACGTAGCTGTAGTTTGAGTGGTTGACACAATCAGCAAGCCGTTTGGGTTCGCAGAGGACACCGTGAGCAGGTTAGTGTCATGTCCTCCATCTCACCAAGTAAGCAAGACAAAGAAGAGAGTGATCCCGAACAAAATAAGCCAGAAGGTGTGACCTTCCCCCCCCCCCCCACCTCCCCCCAAC
>RDPX01000069.1:1222181-1270307 GCA_003991215.1 Morbakka virulenta | reverse complement strand
GATCCCGAACAAAATAAGCCAGGAGGGGTGACCTTCCCCCCCCCCCCCATCTGCACCTATCTAGAAAAAAGCAGCAGCGTGCAGTGCTAAGTGAACTGATTACGCTGCGACACAAGGCGACTCCGAACGATGCTTCATATTAAGCCCGAGGAATCATGGGGGCTTCTACCACAGTTGCGACACAGAAAAAAATGCGCTTGACATACTTTTTCTTCTTGAAAGAGCAAACCAATTTCCTCTGTGTCGAAGTACATGTGACTGTTATCCTTGGAACTTCAGTGTAACACTTGATGGTTAAACTCCAGAATTGTATCCCAGTTCATTGTACTTGCATTTAATGTCTGTTGTTCCCATTTACAATATTTTTTAGCACCTTACATGCTCCCACAAAGTACAGGAATAAACGGGGGGAAACAAGTCAAAAAGGTAATCAACATAATTACGGTTCTTCCAATAATAACGGTTTACACCTTCCTGAGAGGGTATTCGTTACTGGAGAGGGGCGGGGACTGTATTTCAAAAGGTGATGGGTCCTTAACACCCTGGATCAACCGTCGCCAAGGAGATATGTATGCCTCGTCACCAGATGAAGGTATTCCTATTTTTATGTTTTTAGTCAAAATGGTGTGGTGATTTTTGTTTTTGTTCATTGGATGCTAATATTTGTATCTGGCAGAACCGTAGAAAGAAGCCTTTTATGCCGAAGTGAAAACGTAGCTTTCCTCTAAGGTAAAAAACCCCATTTTTTTTCATTGTATCAACTAAAGTTTCGAATATATTAACTAAATACAAAATTTCAGCGAAAAGTGCCACAGGACCCAATACTTAAAAAATCATGTCATATTCTTAGCTATTGTACTAAACCCTGGTTACTTAGTTGGTACTTTGTACACATTAGCGTAAGCCTATAATACTGTCCATCTTGTAGGATATAGTATAGGCTGTGTTATAGGCTAAGTGTACAAATATTTAATGCTAGTACAAATTAAATTTTCATGTTAAATTACCATCATCAACACGGTTGGTTGTTTTGACAACTAAATAGGCATTATTTCTAACAATACATGTTGCAACTTATTTATTGGTGACACTCGGTATTCCATCTGATGGTAGATTTAGTGGCAAATAAGATAGCTACTCTTGCTGGGGCTAGGCTAGCTCCAGCAACTAGCTACCTCAACGTCATGGTAGTTTATTATTTAAGTTTAACCAACTTCATTCAAATAAATGAAATTATATATAAACAGTTATAGGCAAAAGATATAAACAAAGATGAATTTTGTGTTAGACTTACAATACCTATAACCTATATACGAGTTTTGAAGCAATTATTATTACTTGACACATTGATTAAAAAAGTCAATACAATCCACTTGGCTTATACTTATATAGTTATACATGCTTTTCTCAATAATTTATGAGTCGTGATTTTAAAAGCTATAATATGGCAAGCTGCAGTACTAGCCAACTAGATGTTTTAGTTTTTTACCCCATGCTTATAATTTTTGCTTTCAAAAGTGGTGGGGTTTTTTCCATTCAAGAGATGAAAAGATTTGGATGGCAGATCCAATCTTAAATGTATGCTTCATTGTGAAACAAATGGATTGAAGAAATTAGAAGTACAGGTATGTGTATTGTATATTGTTTTTTGGATATAAATAATAATACATACAAACTGAATTGAGTGTTAAAAAACCAAAAATCAGGGTAGAATGCCTTACTTTGCTCCATTAAAATTCATACATCTCATGTACCTGTAGGACAGGTAAATTCTGTACTCAGTATAATATTTAGATGAACTCTGTATTTGTATTGTTTATTTTTGAGTTGTTTTTTATGATATGCTTTTTGCCAAGGACATTGTAAGTGATACATAAATGATTACCAACAGAGACACACTGGAAAACATGTTTATTTGAATTTCAAAAGTTTGGCAATCAAGAGAAACATATTTTGAATTCTTTAAATATCTACTTCAGTATTTAAACATAAATGATTTAAATAACCCAAACCAGGGAATAACTAATAAGAAAACAGAACATTTTTGGGGTAATACTGAGATATAGTACCTCTGTGCACATGCTGTTGAATATCTACTACTGAAAGGCTTTTTTACTTAACTACCCATGACTTAATGCTAACAGAGAATTATTAGTATTACCATAATATTGCCATAGTATTGCTATTAGGCATGATTTAAGGAGATATTACCATAGTGAAGTATGATACAGATCCAATGAAAGTGATAGGTTTTTGTTGCATTTTTTCCCAACAGGTACTGTTCATCAAAGCAAGTAATGGGTCTAGTCCTAGGTATAGGAAGTGGCCTCTTTTCTCTTACTGTTGTTTGGCTGGTTGGAATACTTTTGTGTATTGCACTTGCAAGGGCAGCTGGACCAATAAGGTAAGTAAGAGCAGGATGTAGAAATACAGCAGTTTAATAGAGGTATATAACACCAGTAAAAGTTAGTTATGCTGTATTAATTCATACTTGTCTTTTTTATTCTGAAACAGAGCTTCAGAGGTTGTTCTTTTGCTTGAATTACTTGGAATGTTAAAAAACATTTACTTTTGTAAATCCAACATATGATGATGATGATTTTGTTTTTGGAAACTATTTTAATTAATCTGAACCATTTACATCTATTACACCAGCCAAATATGTATTTTATGGTTACCTAATGACATAAACAGTCATTAAGTATTCACCTGCTTCAATGACTCTTGACCAAGCTCTTTTATTCAATGACATTATTTCTAGTTTGACATGCAACGTGGAATATTATTTATTAAAACAAAGCACAAAGAACAGTCACAGAAAGGGTGCTACTACAAAGTAGCACTGTGAAGTGTAAAAAAGACAGCAAAGTTTTTAAGTTTTACTTAACTTGCATTCAGATTTCATTGAGTCCCTGTACTATTTATTGATTTAAATTTGTGTTTTTGGAATATTTTTTTTAATTTTTGTTTTCAGCACATTAATTTGCATTTTTTATGTGAGGTTTACTTTTGATATGAAACTTTTCCAGCTAGTTTCATTGCAAATGATTCTATATCTAAGTAATACTATAATTCAAATTCACATATTTACAGTTTGGATTTTTTTTCATTTTCAGAGGAGCACAGGATTCTATTATTAATTGGGACTTTTTATTCTTTTTTTTTCCTAGATCATTCTTGAAGTGCTAGCTATGTATACTGGTGGCACTGCTTTGTATTCCTGTCATGCTTAGGCTAAATTCAAATCCTTCAGAGAATGCTTGAAATATTGACCTAAACACCATTAGGCCTATTGAATTGACCAATCACTTAAGGTTCTCCTGAAGATGCATACATAATCATATGACCCAAAAAGACCTGGGTTTTCATTTTGTAGTTGCTACAAACAGGTCAAGGTGTATACTTGAATAGACAAGTGACCAGCTACTTTAAGCTTTTTTAGTTCTCTGATCAAACATTGTATTGCAAATCCAGTACACCATGGCATTATCACTTCTGCAGTCTTGTTGTTTTCACTACTGTTATATCCCAGTACTTCCATGCAAAAGCACACTTCTGACATAGGCTTCCAATATTATTCTGCCTCTGGGTGTCCTCTAAGTAACATAATGTATGCAGTACTTTGAGTAATTCATCATCTATTTCTATCTTTTCTATGAGCTACTTTGATTAATTACAGTGCAATCCAGGCATTTCAGGCATTTATAACCATGATTTGGTATCAATCTCATGTGGAATTTTTGGGTTCATTTATGTATTCACCATTTACAGGCTGTGGAAAAAATAGAAATTGAACCAACGCCTTCTTTATTTTTTGACATGGATATCTGAGGTTGTTAGCCACTGGTTTTGTAATGTAATTGAGTGGGTATGGCAGTCATGCAGGGGATAACAGGGTGTCAAAGAATTTTGCGACAAGTACTCCTTGATATTAAATTGTCAGTGTGGAAAAAACATCCTCATATTCACAATGTTACTCTGGTGGTGACTTTTTATTAATACTCAGCTACTTGATGTTGAGTTATAACTTAAAGACTGATTTGACTAGATTGAGTCTGCTTGTTTACAGAGAATTTCTCTTTTTATTCTTGATACTACATTGTCAGGAAATTATCAGAAGCTACACGACTATGTAAATAAATATCATTGCATGGGGATTACATGGGTTGTGCCCACCTGTAATGTATACCAAGTGAATTACATGAATTTTTCCTACCTATTATCCATACCAATGAAATAGTGTATGTTCTCATCAGATTAACTTGCTGAATATAATCTTTGTAAAGAATGATTCATTAATTAAAAACAGGATCTAAAATTCATCTTCTCACAGCATCATTGTTAGTGCTACTTGTGATCCTTCACCTTGACATATTCATTTTATGTCTTTTAGCTCCAGCCCTTTTTTTTCAAGTGCCCAATCTTGTCTTGAACACTTAGGGGGATTCAGAAATGATTACCATTTCATATGCATAATAGGAGCTCTACTAGACAACCAATTCTAAACTCCTTTGAGAAAGCCTTCATCATATTGATTAAAAGTAATGGACTTAATATTAATCCTAGTTGCACACCAACAGTGGCATCACAGGGTTCTCTGAAAGCATTCTGAAACTCTGGCTGGAGAGTTTCCATTGGCAAACATTGCTTTGAAAATCTTTCTGACCCATTCGCCCACTCCAATTGCACACATAGATAACTAGATAAATGAGCTCATTCAATCACACTCAGAAGGGGTCTGCTTGTCAGGGACTACTAACAAAGACGCAAGGGACATGTACTCTTTTCAAGTGTGTCATTTACCCCACCTAGGTCTACTGAGCAAAAAACACCAGCAACCATTAAGCTTATCTATGAATGTTACTCACAAACAAAGATTACTCTCCACTTAATATGCCAAAAGAAACTTAAAAGGCTGAAACAAAACTTATCACCAGGATGAGCCTCCACAGACCAGTCTGACTATGTTGTCAATCTGTCTAGTTGGACACTTTCATCAAGAGAAGAATTCATTTGAAAAGTGAAAAGTTGAAACTACCTGTAACTCCCAAGACCATTTCCAGGAGAGGATGGCCTAGAGCCAGGAGGCTCTCGGTCATCCTCTTTCCCTCTTTTCATTGATTTTTTGTTCTAATAGAACTCTAGGTATATTGTTTTCTCTGGCTAGATGGCCAAAGAATTTTGATGTTCATGTCTGTATTGTGTTAACAGTTGTCTCTTTCTACCGGCTCTTCTCAGTACTTCATCGTTAATGACTTTGCCTGCCCATGACATTTTTGACTGAGCTCATCCTCTTTTCAATAGCTGTTGCCAATGTCCAGGTTTTTCTCATGATAGAGTAGTATGTGTGAGAGGCTCACTAGGATGCTACAAACCTCAGTACAATAATTATATTATAGTTATATTATTATCTCAATTTTGCTTTGCCCATGATCATGTGATAGTATTTTACACTTTGGAATGCAACAGAAAATGCTGTGATAACAGATGTGTGCAAATAACACCAAATCAACAAAATTAGTTTGTAATCTGGATGCTGCAAGATTACCTGTTTCCTTTTGATGAATATTATTTTATTCAGTAGACACAATTATCACATTTTAATGTCCATTTGACACTGAGGTCCGGAAAGTACAATAGTTGCCGACTGAGTGCTAGAATCTCAAAAACATTGCCCAATCCATGTTCAGTTGACATAAATATTGGACCCTTGCTCCTGAACAAGGAGTAGTGTTTAAAGTTGGGTATTGCAAGACGTGCTGGATATCTCCTAAGAAGACAAGACTTTTGTCTGACAGAGGGAGAATCTTTTAGTTGTTCCCATTTATTTTGAGGTCATTTGTTTGTAATAAAATTGCATTAGAAATCCTTGGATCTCTGTCATTCCTGCATGGCCACAATCCCATCCTGTTACATATGGACCAGATGTAGCATTTCTTGATTCGTTTTCTGGTTTAAAATGTTATATCATCTTGAAAATTCTGAACTTTATGGATTCAGAGGAAGCCATGGATGTAACAGCTTTATCATGCCTTGAGAGATACTTCTCCCATCATCAGCCTGACGTCCATGTTGTATTATTGTTGATGATAGTTGATCTGTTCTTTTAAAGTTGCATTTGCCATTGACATTCTTTGGGTAATTTCAGTTTCTTTTTCTCTCAGCTGCACTCAGCTGGTGTACCAGTTAAATAAGCTGGGCAATAGAATACGTCATTGAAGTTCCCCCTTTTTTTCTTGATGTTACTCAGCAAATGTGCCCAAGGTATATAAATGATGTTAATTCTTCTATGGCAATTGTGTCAATTTTAATGTTGCAAGGAGTGATATTATACATCTTTATGACTTTAATCACTTTTGTCTTTTATGAGTTGATCTTCATTCCATATTCTTTCCCACTGTTGTTTACATTGTCTATAGTTGACTGAGGAGATTCAGCAAGGAGGACAGTGTCAGTAGTATATTTTACTTTATTGATATTTTCCCCTACAATGGCAATTACCTTTAGTTCTTTGATACTTCTGAAGATATGCCCGGTGTACCAGTTGAATAAGCTGGCTATTTCTTTGGTAATCTGATAAACACCGAACCACTCTTGTTTTCAGGTGTCAGTCCCTTTTGGTAGATAATATTGCAGAATTTTATCAGAATGTTGATGTTTTCATTCCCTAATGCCATTAACAACCCCGTAAAGCCATGTCTGGTTGAGGTTCTTTGTTGTTCTTCATTTGTTCAAGGGCTACCTTGATCTCCGTTAAACGTGGCGAATAGTCGTGGGATATTACAGTTATTTATAGTCGCAGTGGAATGTTCATGGACAATAGCTTGATGTCTGATATTGTGCCCACATCCGAAAAGTACTAGCATGTTATTCAAAACATGAGCAGAGGATGAAGTTGGACTGCAAACATAGTAAATGATATTATTACATATGGGGCTGAGAAAGCTGAGTACTCTGAAGAATTCTGAAAAAGGAGAAACTTGTTTCAAATTTGTTTTCCAGGGTTTAATTGTGAGCAAAAATGTGTATCAATTGTATTTGATAAAATTAAAGATACCAAAAAAAATTAAGGAAGCTTTTTGTTTTGCATATTTTTTTACATGTAGATTCAATCAGTAATTGTTTCATTTTACTGACATTGTCACAGCAGTAATCTAAGTGGGAGTTTATTTAGTACTGACTAACATTTATGTGAATTTTTTTAATGCAGTTTTGGCATTTTTGGAGTTGCCTTGTTGCTCATTGCCGTAACAATTATAATGGTAATGTACCCTCGCAAAATGGAGGGGGAGAAGGATGAATCACTGTCTGCAGAGGTATGTTTCTTGCCCAATATGTAATTGCACAAACAGAGCTACAAAAACATATTTTGTAAACGTAATTACATATATTCTTATGCCATTTGCTTGATTATTTTAGGGCAATTAAATGTTTTAATGAAAGCAGTTGTATCAGGGCATAATGGCTTAATCATGCAAAAATGAAGTTAGTCTGATACAATTATATCGACTGTTGACAGCGCATGTAGTCAGCTTTTTCTTTTGCATGTAAAACGTCATCGGCACAGTAAATGAAGTATAACCTGCTTAAGATGCATATATATCAATAACATGTGAGTTTTTTCACTCGTCATATTCAGTCAGTGCCACCTGACGTAAATTTGAAGTGATATTGGGCATAAGAATGGTGGAAAAATAATTTAAAGTGTCAGTTGTTAGTTTTTGGTTCCGCTGATTTTGAGGTTTTTTATTGCCTATCTTTCTGACCCTGACATGTTTTACACGCGCCTACCCTGTCACCCATAGCGTCACCGAGATCAGTCTCTAGTATAGCTCACTATTCTACAGGACACCACGCATCTTAAGGTGTTTGGACCATTACAGTGAAACTGACAGAAGTTAGAGAATTTCGAATTTTACTTAAATTGGTTTCGCAGGCTTTACACTCCACCCGTACAAATATCGATCATTGTATGGTGTCTTTCCTCTTGTTTTCGTCTTGAAATACTATTTGCAATAAAGGAAAACAAAATTTTCTAAAAGTCCCACAAAACCAAGTT
Organism: Morbakka virulenta; assembly: GCA_003991215.1. Classification (NCBI taxonomy): domain Eukaryota; kingdom Metazoa; phylum Cnidaria; class Cubozoa; order Carybdeida; family Carukiidae; genus Morbakka; species Morbakka virulenta. The sequence goes on along the minus strand of RDPX01000069.1, from coordinate 1,262,248 downwards.
TGAAAACGTTACCAACGCCATAAAAGCAGAGCAGTGTAGCCCAAAAGTGTTTAAATAAATTATGTAATGAAATTTATCATCCTTTTCAGGGAGACATAGTAACAACTAGAAAAATACTATAAAGCAACAGAGTAAAGGGTGTGGCCTTCAACAGGTTATCAAAAGCCTTTGGTGGAAAAGAAAAATGGATTTAACGGTGTCAAGAGTGTTTTCATGACCTTTTTATGATAAAAGACACGATGAAAGAACGATAAAAAAAAAGTTTTAAGGATCACCTGTCCTAAAAGAGAAAATTGTATATGCACTGAAGAACAGAAAAGCATTGACAACAGCAGCACCAAACCATTTCTCAACAAAGGTGGTAAAGGCACTGGAAGAATTTGAAGAAGTGATCAAAGAGTGACAGCAATCGGGCAGTTTTAATAACATCCTTGCTCTTCATAAAAGATGCCTTGACATTTTCACATTAACTGAAAAACGCTCTTGAAATAGGTCGGCCATATACTCTGTCGAGACAACTCATACATCACACAGAAGGCCCTACACTGACAAATTCCTGTTAGAAGAAAATGAGGCAGGGGTGGATAGAAAGATCTGAGGAGATACACAGAGGATCGAGGATCCTCTTTGTATCCTCTGTAAGAATTACACCATTTTCAGATCCATTTTCAGCTTTTCGGGCAAACGACCTACAGTCATTAGAACCACAAGCTTTCTCGTCCCTGAATGGAACCAGAAATTCCAGTAAATAAAAATTATCTTGGCTCATATAATAAGGGGACTTCGTAATCATGTCTCTTTTCTTGAACAAAGCTTCTATCTTGGAGATGAAAATATTTGAGTGTTTAAGTATTAAATGGTATTCATGAAGAATTGACAAAACGTATTCGGAATTAGCTTTAATCTGGTTTATTTTGACGCACGATTTATAGACTTTGAAGTTATCGTGTTATATCTTTTCTCTTTGGATGTCCGACCACGTTCTTCCCCTTTGCACAGAGTAATCAGAGTTCTAATCCCCATACCAAATTTCATTCAATATTACTGTTTTTTGTTGTTTTTTAGCTTGTGGACTACGTGGCAATACCAAGAGTTGTCCTCTTCTCATTGATCTGCGTGTTTGTCTTGATTGGCCTCATTCTTTACTTTGTTGATGCAATGGAGCCGGTTTACACACGAGCAGTAACTGCAAGACGCCAGTATTCGTTTTAATCACCCAACAGGAGGATGTATGAAGTTAAGAGCCGTACACTTGTACTATCACTGCCAATAGCTGAATCCGGAGTTATAATCCTAGGATGTCGAGCTTAATTGCTGTAAAACTGGGAAGATAGTTCAGGATTTATTGATGGTTGTTCTCAGGTACACCACCGTTGCAGCTACTTCATCAATGGCAGCTTGGAAAAGTCAAGTTTGCAGAACCTCAAACCTGTGACTTTTTGTAAAATGAACCCCTCGTTCACCACGATGCTTTCCTGCAGTTTATTAAAGCAGGTTATATTGGAAGTACTAATAGCAACAATGATACTAAAGATTCAGTGAAAGACGTAAAGTTTGAAAAATTAACACAATAAATAATGAATTGACAAGAATTAAACTGGAGCTTGTTTATTAAGTAACTGAACAGCGAATTTTTGTTTTAAACTTATACTCACCTAAGGCGTGTCAAAATTAGAAAATATTCCTATGTAGCTGCAACTATATAAGTGAAGCAATTAAAGACTTAGTAAATGAGCGTTTTTTGGACCTTGAAAAAATAGCTATTTAGTTTACTACAAATAAATGAGATACGAAAAACACTAGGAAAGGGTTTTAAATAGATCAATGCTCAGGTGACTCTTACAGTTTTGCCGTATACTTTATTCTCATCATATTGTATTAGGATAGCAAGATGTGTGAACTTTAAATGAATTCGCGCTTATACTCATTATACACTACCACTGAACTACAGTATGGCTTCTGCTGCTTCGGAAAGATACTTTTATTTGCGTCGCAGGTTTTTAACTGACTGTTTTCTTATATTTCTGAATATTTTCCTTAGGTTGGAAGAATTGTGTGTTTTTCTTGAATTACATTGCTTTATTTCACTGAAGCTTAGATTTAGTTTTTCATTCACTTTGCACAGTGATAATTTGCTAGGTAATCCAAAAACTTACTTTAAGCTACAAGACATACATCAAATCCTTGGAAAATAAAGCACTAAATGTCATAGTAACTGCAGAAAGGACGCTGTTTCAAGTGTTAACTAGCAGTACTTATTCAATGATAGTTAATGATTCTTAATGTGAAGTCATACACGGGTGTTTTTTCACGCAATATTTAACATGACGAAGATCTTGTAATCTTTGGGGATTTGTATTCTTAATTTTTTTGTGAGAGCTACAGACAACATCATTGAAAGGGGAACTTGTACATAGATTAGAAATGAACTGAAGGCATTTTCTGAAACCTAAAATGGATTAACAGTGCGACTTACATATTTGCCCAAACAAATTCACATCTAACGACCATGGCACATGTCGCGACCCAGCTAGGATTTTTTGGACCAGTTTCGTTAAGAAGATTATCAAACTTGCCTTGTTTCAATAATTTTGTATTGAATTAAATTAAATCACATCTTTGTATTGTCAACTCCATTCATCAGTTCATTATTTATCTGAACAATGATATAACTCCTGTTAAAAAAGGAAATGAGTCTGCGGTGTTTTCTTTACAAGGATACTCAAAATACACACTAAGAAACACTATCTGATTGAAAAAAATCTTGATTTGTAAATAAGACAACATGCATCATTCGTATCATTCAACTTTGTTCGCTGGTATTCGAAGTATTGTTCTTTGTGCTCCAAGATTAATTTGTTTTAGAACACAAGGATGAAAGTACAAATTTTCTTTGGTAAGATATTTTTTACAATAGCAACTAATTATCTGTTGGGTATTTCATTAGCGCCAATTAGTACTTTAACCAATTGTCGTGAATACAAATAAGCAAGATTAGCACAATCTTAGTGGAAATCATTTAAGTGATCCTTCTAAAGCAGGCAACGACCCTCGTTTACTAACCGCGTACCCAATGAAAGATAAACTAACCGTAATTTACCCCTAATATATTGGAGATTCTTTTAATAGGTTTTTTTTGTAAAAGTTTATATTGATGCCATTCTTTCTATCTCATGTGTTTTTTTAGCCAGAGAAACTCCTCAACTGACCATTGGGCAGGTTTTTTATTGACAGGCAACATATAAAAAAAACATCGTCTACTGAGAACCTGCTGAGAACAAAACAGGGTCACAATAAATGGAGAATAGACACTATTGGACTTAAAAATTTATTTGATTATTTTCTCTTCATATCCATGACTTTCTTTGGAGGGCTGTTTTGACTCCGCGTCAGTTGCTTTCCAGTGGGAGGAGGGAGAAGAAAATCAAAGCTGTGCTTTGATATTGATTTTATTTGATCATGAAATTGAAATCTGAGTATACCAGTGCCATACATTTGGAGCGGCGGAGCTATTTTTGTCAAACTGACTTTTCGATTCTTAGTCTCTGTGGTTAACATCAGGCCCACAAGATCTCCATTTTCCGGTCGCCTTGCTTGGTCAAAAAATAACAGCCAATGTTAGGCGTAGGGCTGCAAGGTACTCCCTAACTTCAAATTCGAGCCTTTTATGCTCCCTGTTGTGTGATTTCATTCGGACGGCCCGCATGCATAACATAAACTTTGAACTTTATATATACAGAGATAACACAAGGATATTCAGGTTTTTCATTATGATAATTGGAATAAGCCAATAACAGAAGACTACAAAAGGGACCGAATAGGAATCGGGGTGAGAGAAATATTTTGGAAAATTAAAGAGTTGGGGACAATTTGTCCATGCCTTCGATGAAATTTAAACTTTATTTCATATTATTGCTTGTCTCATCATAAGTTTCTGATTTATTTTTTATTTGGTATTCAATGCCGAGGTTAGTAAAAGTACAAAAGTGCAATTAAAAATTTACCATGTTTGAAAATAAACGTAACAAAAAGAACGAAATGTGAGGTCTTGTCACAAAGTTTTAAAATTATTTAATAAGGTGTGTCACACTTTCACAGCCGTGTAGAGCCTAATTAAAACTTGGTAAAAACGACCTTCGAGGCTCTGGCAAACAGTGGATAATACGGAATTTTTCTTCTTCTTCAGGTGCCGTATCTAGTGACGTAGGGGATTATTTCCTGCTACACCCCTCTATCTTTAATCATACGCAGAAGCTTTGGTCCACCATGGAGAGATGGAGTCCATATCGCCCTCCTCCTTCCTCTGCTCCTCTTGCCAGGTACTTTGCCTGTCATTGACAACTCTTCTAGTCCTTTCTTCCTCATGACATGGCCTAGAAAACTTTGTTGTTGTACGCGGATCCGCCTTATCAAGTTTCGATGAACTCCTGCTCGCCTTAGCTCTTCTTCATTCGTGATTTTTTCTGTCCACTTGATCTTCATCATCCTTCTAATCAACCACACCTCACAAGCTTCCAGATTCCTTCGGGACTCAGATGTCAACGTCCATGTCTCTGATCTGTAGGTCAAGACCGCATAGACATAGCAATTCAGCACGCGCAATCTTATTGATAGCGATAGCTTGCTGTTTTTCAGTATTTTCTCAAAATAGGTAAAGCTTTTCTTTGCCAAGGTCACTCGTCTCTTGGTCTCTTTAAGACATCTCGCATCGTCGGTGATGAGACTACCTGGATAGTTGAAAGATCTGATTAGGTTGATGACCTCATCCTTCACTTTAAGTGTGCATACTGGGCTGTCCCTTTTTGGTGTTACCATACATTCTGTCTTCTTGCAGTTTAGGCTCAGACCTCTCTTCTCGCTGTCCTCCACAACAACATCCAGTAGCCTTTGTAGGTCTTCTTGGGATTCGGCCATTTGTACTGTGGCATCCGCATATCTGATGTTTGTGATATTTTGACCACCGACTCTGAAGTCTCTCTCGTTTTCCAGATGTCTCAGTATCAGCTCGCTGTAGAAATTGAAGAGATCTGATGATATGACACACCCTTGTCGAACACTGCGTTTAACCTGTGTGTATTCACTACATTCCCCATCAATGCGCGCACACCCTGATTGACTCTAGTACAGGTTTTGCAGAAGATCTTTTCTGAACATGTCCTGCTTGCCGAGGTCTTCAAAGAGCTGTACATGACGAACTTTGTCAAATGCTTTTGCATAGTCAATTAAGCATTTCTACAGCTCTTTCTGTGATCATTCGTAGGACAAACACAGCATTTCTTGTCCCTGGGTCAGCAACAAAACCAAACTGTTTACTTACAACTTCTGGCGATATCCTCTGCCTTGCCCTCATAAGCAATATCCTGAGAATGATTTTTGTCACATGACTCATTAGACTGATGGTTCGATGTTGCGCACAATCCACTGCTCCTGCCTTTTTAGGGAGAACTATGAACAGCGATATCACTAAGTCTTCAGGAAATGTTCCTTCTCTGTAAATCTTGTCGATAACCAGCGTCAGTTTCTCAACACCATACTCTTCTAAGGCTTCAATCATCTCTATCACCACTTCATCCGGACCAGCTGCCTTGTTTCTCCTCATTCTTCAGATGGCTGCTTGCACCTTTAAAGCCATGATCTTGTAGCCATTGTTCGGTTCCGAAAGAACAGGCATTTCCCCACGGATATCATGGAATAGTTCCCCAATATATTCTACCCAGCGGTTCAGTATATCCATCTTTTCAACGAGCATAGTCCCATCTAGTGCCCTCACACATCGCGATGTAGAACAGCCTAACCTCTTCCCACTTATTTTATCTATTCTCCTGTACATCTTGTTGGCATCAAGTGAATCACTCTCAACCTCCAAAAACTTCGTGTCCAACCATGCTTCTTTGGCTTCGTGGCATTTTTGCTTGACGACTTTGTCAAGTTCACAATATTCTCTACCGCTTCTGTCCCTGATTTTCTGCCTCTCGCTCATCATGTTGAGTATGTCATCTGTTATTCACTTGCTTTTGCTCATTCTCACTTTCTTCGGAAGACACTCCTGAGCTGTCTCGACTAAAATTCTCTTCATTTCATTCCAAGTGTCCGGATGTTCTTCTCCTAAAAGATCAAATCTGTTCTTCACACTGATTGTATATCTCTCACACACTTCCGGGTTTGTTAGCTGCTCGAGGTCCAGCCTTCTATTAGCCTTTGATCTTTTCAGTTTCTTCAGCCTGCACTCCATTGAACATACCACCGGTATATGATCGCTTCCACATTCCCTACTCGGATACGTTGTTGTGTGTTTTACTGCCCTTCTGAATCTTTGATTTACCGCGATGTAGCCAATCTGATTTCTGGTGATATTGCCAGGGCTCTTCCAAGTGTATATTCTTCGTGGAAGTAGCTTGAACCTGGTGTTCATGATGACCATGTTATTTTGGTTACACTATTGTATGCACCTATCACCACGACTGCTTCTCTCACCAATGCCAAACTGTCCTACCACATTTCCCTCACGCCCACACACGACCTTAGCGTTGAGGCCCCCCATAACAATGTTGATCTCATCGTCTTTCCATTGGCCCTTCACTTCATCCAGTGTTTCGTAAAACTCATCGATCACCTCATCCGAGCAACCACTCATTTGGGATATGCAACAATGATTGACATGTTGAAAGGATGCCCATAAAGCTTGACTAACAGAACTCTTTCACTCAGTGACCAGTATTCCATCACACTCTTGCCTGGCTTTTCATCTAGTAGGCCCTTCTCATGTTTCTCGCCGCCAGCAAAGATTACTTTGTAGTCATCGATGGAAAATTGACCACTTTTAAACCATCTTGTTTCATTCAGCTTTAGTATTCCGATGTTGAGTCTTTTCATTTCTTGTTTGACATTCTCTATCTTCCCACGTTGGTTCAAGGTTCTTGCGTTCCATGTTCCGATGCGAATCCTTGATTTGTTGGGAACAGTCACATGATGGCGGTCGGGTCTAACCTGTCGCACATGAGGATCCCTACCGGGCGAGGGGTTCCTTCGTATTGACGCAGGAATCCTATTCACTCCGTTTCTCTGATTATTTAGGTTGTGGCTTTCCGTGATTTTTCTTGGAAAAATTGTTAGTGAAATGGTTTTCCGTTGCCCTCTTCACCGCAGTTTGCAAGCCAGGGGTGGGGTTCCCAATCTGCCTTACAGATATCTGAGAAATGCTGTTGTCAATAATCTGGATCTTCCGCCTAGTTCTCATACTGCGTCACTGCTGCCTAACACAGGGACTTTGGCCTCCCCTCAAGGCAGTGGGGTGATATGCAGACACTGGGAGAGCTCAAGCCTAAGTACAACTATCCTACACCAAAGCAGGTAGCTGTGCTGTTCACCTGCAGTTTAAGGGCCAAGCCCGCAGGCACATTACTCACAAGCCACCCTAGTACCTGCCACTATCCTACACCCCTAAACGTGTGTTCCCAGTGCCAGCGAGGGAGTAGGGCGCTGTTTGCCAGACAGTATTCATACGAAATGCATGCTCCCCGCCTAAATACGGAATAGAATGACGAAATATGATGTTGGAAAGAAAATCCGATTGATGTTGAAAGATACACCATCCTCTGATTTTTTTTCTTTGAAATATTTTTCTTCCTCACTTTTTTACGATAAAATAAATGCTGTCTGGAATGTTTTTACACAAACGCTAACGTAAACAGAATCTTCTCGAGAAATGGCTGTGAAAATTATCGTCTGCAAAATTCAACAGAAACAAACAAATTGGCAAGTCCATATTTTGCAATCAGCTGTACAAAGTAAAATAATCTGATCTCTGATGATCACAATGAAATGCACTGTTGATGCCAAGAGTTTGTAAAAGGTGGCGAAATAAATTGGAGCAAAAAAGTCTGTTTTATGTGACGATGGCATCTATGAGGCGGGAAGCGAGATAGGATGGGGAGAGGGTGCTATTGTTGTTTTATGGAAAATCAAGTGATTTTAAACACAAAATCCTCTTTAGAGCTTTTACTCTTCTTTTGCATTTCACAAGCAAATGGCCCTTTTTCTCCTCATTTTTAGATGAAATTCCCAAAGCCTGTAGTTATTTCTATGGCAGTTGATTTTCCTATATGATCAAATTTGCTGCTGATTGCTTTTTATAATTACAACCCGGACTAATTGAAATCTAATGCGATAAGTTCTGTTCTTTCTCTCCCCTTTTAATGATTTTTGTAAGTTTATTTGCTCTCTAGTGAAAATGAACTCTGTTCTCTTTTCCTAAAGAGGAAATTTTTGAGAAAGTTAGGAAAAATTACGTCTCGTTTCCAGGTTACTCGAAAAATGAAATAAATTAGGCTTCGAAAAGGAACTAGTACAGAATGACGTCAGATTAGAAAACCGTGTTATAAAATAATAATTGTCTATAGAAAGTCATTCCATTCAAACTTCATCAAAGACGAAGGAGCAGGAGACACCCTGCTTTCTAAATCTGAGGTAGCAATGGGAAATATATTTTCGAGATGTTTTGGGAAAAACCAAAATAGTTAGTATCCATTTAAATTTTTCTTAACATTTTTTTTGTCTCAATTTTTATTGTACCAAGTACAAATAATAAGACAGTTTATCTTTAAAGGAGTTAGTGTCGAATAATTGTGAGGCAATAATTGAGTGGCCCAGAGCCCGTGATATCGCAGAAAGGCAACAGAAATAACTCTTTATTCTATAGTAGAAGAGCATTTTAACTGCCAGTGGGTAACTTACTTCTTCAATCGGAATAAAGTAGGATATTGGGTCAGTGCTGGCAGCTGTGACTAATATTTCCCACAGATTTTATCTTGTGTATGAGATTGTGAGCTAAAGGTTGATAAATTAATTGTATTGCACAATTTATCGAAAAAGAGATCTACTCCACTTTTACTTTTAAGATTAGGGGTTTTTTACTAATGGTTTCTTTTCATTTCTTGTGTTTTAAGTTGTCTACTTTCACCATATTTGATGCATTTAGATTTTAATGTACGAGAGAAAAACTCGTAAAATTATTTTATGAGAAGTATTTCTTGCCCACTACACGCGAAACTCTAACTGCAAACTTCAAATACCATACCGAAGTAGTAACGATGGCTAAAAAGCTCTATCAAATCTAGGTCCCAAATTATGGAATAGGTTACCATCGCACATTAAATTAAGTTCAAATACTAACTCTTTTAAACTCAACATCAAAAAAATATTCTTTGAAAAGCTCCAGAAGAAAGAGAACGATATCTACGTGTATTACTAAATATTCTATTTTCTTTACAACACGGTTATTGATATTGTTTCCATTGGGTAATCATAGATTGTTATAGATATAGGGCTACTGAATGTATGTCTCCTGTTATATGTTACATGTCCATTTACGTTACAAGGGGCCATAANATTTACTTTACAACACGGTTATGGATATGGTTTCCATTGGGTAATCATAGATTGTTATAGATATAGGGCTACTGAATGTATGTCTCCTGTTATATGTTACATGTCCATTTACGTTACAAGGGCCATAATGAAATAAGGTCTTCATGATCTGTATTATGCTACCCCTGCCACCGTTTGTCTAGATTACCGTCCCGCCTGTTTGTTTTGTTCTTTTTTGTTTCTGTTTACTCTTATTTTTAAAATATTTTGGATAAAATCATGTATTAGGCTTTTAACATTTACCTTTGAACATTTGTATATTTTTTTGTTAGTGACGAATAAATACATTCATACATTCTATCCTTATTTATAGTCTTTCCGCAGTCTAGAAATGAAAAGAGAACAATCGATTGATACCTGCTTAAGACTATAGGATTTTGAAAGAAGAATACTCTTGAACTAAAAAAATGTCAAACTCTGCATGCTACTAACGTCTACATATCCACTACCTCAATAATAATAAATCCTAAATAACTAATAAAAATAATCAAAGATACTGAAAGCGTATTGAGATCATAATTGTAATATGAAATATAATGAAACGATAAAGCACAAAACATTTTTTCTGGAGGAGATAATTCTGATATATCATAGACGTTGATTAAATTTGATTAAACTTTATCTTCTTCAATTGTGTTGTGGATGAATAATTAAAAGACGGGAATAAAGCCTCTTTTTGTATTACAAACAGGATTATACGTCATCCCAGGGAACACTAATTGTCATTATAATAATTAATTGGAATATACTTTTAAAATTTTTTTCACAGATGATTAGTACACGGGTTTTGGAATAGTTATGTTACATTATTGATTCCTATTAATTTGGTCCAGACGTTAGGTTTTGCAGCCAAAAATGTGGCGTGTTTATCTGTTATAATGTTAAAATTGAAAGGCTTTGACTTCATTTAGGCAGACATAAATTAGTGGTCTTCATGCTGGAAACTTTTCTCTAGCTCCAAATTTTATTCGTCACTCTATACCCAATAAGTGTGCGTTGATTAATTTGCCACTCAATCAGAAAGTTGATTGATCAAACCGACAGCTGACGCAATCCAAAAATGCTTTAAAAAACAGATTTTTTGACATAACACTTTTAACGTATTCAAAACTTAAAAGGAAAAGCAGAGAAAGAGAGAGAGAGAGAGAGAGAGAGAGAGAGAGAGAGAGAGAGAGAGAATTCACTCATGGAAATATCATGGTATCAGAAATAGGAGGTTACTAACTATCTGCTACACATTCTCAAGTCAACAACGTCCAAAGAAGTACTCTATAATGTTAAAAGGTAGAGCATTAAAGAACTCTTCATGTTCAATGTATACTTATAATAATTATGCCGTTCAGTTTGGATTATGATTTATATTTGGTCTGATGACAGAATAAAAAATCAAATTGAAGTGACGTTGCAAGAAAGATCAATGTAGCAAAGCTTAAATGAGTGCTACAGGAGCCACTCTGGAACATATTGTTTCATCTTTTCAAGTCCAAAAAGGCTCATGTACCTGATTTGAAACCAATCAAAGAATAAGTAAAATTTATATACAAATTGAAGCACCTAAGTTTGAATATTTATGTTACTTTTCATGTCTAAACTTGCTTAATATAATTTTATGTCAAGATCAAAAAGTGAGGAAAGAGGAGTGGCCATCTTCAAAATGCCGGGGGAATGAAGAATTCATAGAACAAATGACAGAACTAACATTAGAAGAGGGAGTTGGAGAACTGTGGGACAAGGAATCTATGATCCTTTCTAGTAAAATCTTCATTGCTCCAGAGTTGATGTCCTCGAGTCTAAATTATCTTAATTTTACAGGCAACAGCTGGAAGAAGGTATGTAAAAGCAATGCCTTTTTTGTTTAAATTTTCTTTTTTTAGGAGCTGGCTTTACCAATATGCTCCAATATGCATGCATGCAACTGAGAATGTTAAATCTATTTTAACTTTACCGAAAGTGTAAAATAATGAAAAAATATGCAGACCCAATCAAACACTACACCAAGAGAGATAAAAAGCTTACCTTGTGTTTGACTCGATACTATATTTTGCCTTTCTTTTATTATTTCATGTTTTTTCCCTAGTTATCAGCTTTTAGTTGTTGAAATGATCATGCAAAAGATTCAAAACAACTTTTTTCAAAATAAAAATTAGGTTTCAAATTTTCCTCACCTAAGATAGTGTATAAACTTGATTTGAATTTTAGGAAGTACATTAGGTATTTATTGAAGAGCTGCAGAACTTTCGAAACTACGTTTCGGTCTTGATATCGAGGATTTCTGTTTGTTCTGTCAGACCTATTTGTAGCTTTATTCGACAAAATATTGCATAGATGGGACTTTTTGAGAGAAAGTAGTACAAAAGGCGGGGGCCTCGTATTGTGGAATCTTAAATTTAAAAGTTTTTGCAATGTTTGATATAAGCTTATACTTATGGTGTCAAGTCTTAAATTCTAGTTCTAAATTGCAGACATACAGATGTCTTGCAAGTAGCTTTACTTTTTCATGTAAGGACGGTGGTAAACTATCAAGGCTGTTGTTTTAAATGGCATCAGTCGTATCAAATGTTTTAATCATTTGATAATTTTAATTAGGTGGCATGTAAATGTATTAAATTTCATGGGCTGAGAATGACAATAGGAAAAGAAGAAGAAGTAGGACGACATTTTGAAATAATCAAGGTGCTCCTGCAGCTCTAATTGATCTTTTAAACTATTTTTAGGTTTTTGTCATAGGATAAGCTGTTAGGTATGGAGGAAAATATGTTATCCACTATACCACTTAAGTAGAGAAGACACACCGGGGGACGTAACGTAGTATCTTTTAATAAGCTGCGTTTACAGATGACTCAGAAAAGGCAAACTTCTCCAGAGCTACCATTTATTGTAAATGATGAAGTCATGACTCGGTCAATTTAATTGTCCATCAATTGATTTCTTAAAAATATATTTGATAAAGCAGCTTTTGTAGGAAGAAATATCTAACGTTCTGCATAAACGTTCGATACTTCAGATATAGACATTTAATTTACTGACCTGTGATGAAAGCTTCGTAATTGTTCCTTTAAGTTATTACACCCGGGACACACAACTTTAGGAAATACCAGTGAGCTTGTATGCAGGCTTAGTGGCTATAATATTCAACAAAAGATTCGAAAATTAATCACTTGCCTTTGAACGGTTTTTGTTAACTAACAGTTTTTTGCTACTGTTGTTGAAAATATCTAGAGTAGATACCTAACGGACTAGCATGCTAGATAAATGGGCACGGTAACTATACTGGATGCCATTATTAACTGCAATACATGTAAATGTAAGCCTCTTAGTGTGTTATTTACTGATTTAAATGCTGCTTTTTTATTGCAGTATTCATGGTCTACAAGATCGTTGGAAGCATATATGGATTACATTGGTATTAATCAGTATACATATGCAAGAGAGTTTTCATATCAATCAAGAACTAGTTTGCCATCAAAACTAAACAATGAACAGTTTGATACATCTGAAGAAAACTGTTCCCAATTCACCAACGAAAATACTTTCGAGCAAAAGAATCGATCAGATATAGTGTTTAAATGTGATGGAATAAAACAACATAAAAAGGAGAACGAATTAAACTTCATGGCACTTGATATAGAACCACCATTTCCATCTAATTTGGTGACAACTGTAGTCAGACAAAAGCAAGTAAGTAAACAGCAATATAAATTTCAATTTATTACCTCCGCCAAGGAGATTACGTTTTCTCCTTCTTTTGCCTCTTTATCTGTCTGTTTGTTTATATATATATATATATATATATATATATATATATGTCTGTCTGTGTTGGTGCCCTGTCATTTCATGACGTTGGCGATCAAGGCTTTCCAACGTTTTCTGTCTTTTGTGGCTTTCAGCAGTTCTACTTTCGTAATCTCGGCTGCCCTCCCCGCCGACACCTCCTTCTTCATCCAACTGCTTACGCTATTTAAGAATGTTGTTCTCTGACGCCCTCTACTTCTGCTGCCTTCTATTTTTCCCGTGATGGTGAGATTATCCAATTTTNGTTTTCTCCTTCTTTTGCCTCTTTATCTGTCTGTTTGTTTATATATATATATATATATATATATATATATATGTCTGTCTGTGTTGGTGCCCTGTCATTTCATGACGTTGGCGATCAAGGCTTTCCAACGTTTTCTGTCTTTTGTGGCTTTCAGCAGTTCTACTTTCGTAATCTCGGCTGCCCTCCCCGCCGACACCTCCTTCTTCATCCAACTGCTTACGCTATTTAAGAATGTTGTTCTCTGACGCCCTCTACTTCTGCTGCCTTCTATTTTTCCCGTGATGGTGAGATTATCCAATTTTTCTTTTCTAATAATGTGGCCAAAGAATTCCAGTTGTCGCTTTTGAAGTTTCCTCATCAACGTTCTTCCTCTCCCTATCCTCTGCAGGACTTTCTCATTCGTAACCATCTTTGTCCATGATATTTATAACGTTCTTCTATAAAACCACATTTCTGTTGCCTCTAACTTTTTCTCCTTTGCGGCTAAAATTGTCCAGCACTCACTACCGTACAATAAGGTTGACAACACGTAGCATTCTAAAATTCGTATCTTTGTAGCTATTGACAATTGTCGGTCTTTTAAGATTTTTGAAAGGTTTTCGAACGTAGTTTTTGCAATTCCTATCCTTCTTTTGATCTCTTTGTCACTTCTACCATCTGCTGTTAACACGCTTTCTAGGCATTTGAAGTTTTCAACTTGTTTGATGGTGCTGTTGCCAACTTTTAGAGAGCATTTCGGAATAATTGCTTTTTTACTGACTACAAGGCACTCTGTTTTCTTACAATTAATTGTTAGACCTTTTGCTTCGCCAGCTTCTACAACTTTATCAAGTAACTTTTGAAGTTGTTCTTCTGACTCCGAGACAAGAACGGTATCGTCTGCGTAGCGTAAGTTGTTAATATTGTGTCCACCGACAGTGATGCCTTGCAAGCCATATAATTCTCTCATTGTAGTTTCACTATACAGATTAAACAGGTCAGGTGAGAACACACATCCTTGACGCACCCCTCGTTTAATTTTCGTAAAGTCACTACGTTCATACATGCTGATTGTTCCCAGTATAGGTTGCGCAGTAGTCTTAAGTCTTTGCCATCTATTTCTATGGAATGCATTAGCTTCAGAAGTTCTTCATGTTTCACCTTGTCAAACGCTTTTGTGTAGTCGATAAAGCACAAGTACAAGTCTTTGCATTTCTATGGCTCTTTCAGAAATCATTAGTATCATCCAGATCGCGTTCCGTGTGCCAGCATATCCTCTACAAAACCACTTTGTTCTTCACCAATTTCTGCCTTGATTTTACTGCGTGCTCTAGACATAATAATCTTTAGAATAATTTTCATGATTTGGCTCATCAGGCTAATTGTTCGGTGTCAATTGCTCCTGGCTTTTTTGGTAGTGCAATGAAAATGGATTTACTCAGTGCTTCTGGAATATCGTCAATGTCATATCTTTCATTAATTATTTCTGTAAGTATGTCAACTCCAAATTCGTCTAATGCTAATATCCTTTCTACTACTATTTCGTCTGGGCCAGCTGCTTTATTCTTTTTCATTTTGTTGATAGCTGCTCTCACTTCGGACTTCAAGATTTTCGGGCCGTCCATGTTCTTTTCAATCCTTGGTTTGTCTCCTCTTTCATCATGGAACAGTTCTTCAATGTACTCTTTCCATCTTTTTAGTATTTGTTCTTTTTCTACGATAATTGTTCCATCTTTTGCTTTTAAACACCCAGAAGATGAGCATGTTCTTTGACCAGTGATTTCTCTAATTTTTTGGTACATAATGGACGGTTCGGTTTTCATGTTATTTCTATGTCTTCACATTTTTGGCTTACCCATCCTTCTTTTTCTCTACAGCATTTACCTTTTATCTTTTTATTCATTTCTTTATATTCTTTACTATGTTTGTTAGCAATCTGTCTTCTTTCATTCATCAATTCTAAAATTTCATTAGTTATCCATTTATTTTTCTTTCTTCTTTCGCATTTGGGGACAAGGTTTTTCGATGTTGAGGTTACGGCAGTTTTGAAAGAGTACCACCTGTCTGTTGTTTCTTCTAGTAGAAATTCGTATCTGTTTTTTACTTCCACTGCATATTCATTTTTGAGATCGGTATCTTGTTGTAGTAGTTCAATTTGTTGTTTTGGAGTGGACTTCAGCTTTTTTAACTTCTTTAGTTTCACAGGTAAACTGCGGACAATAGGAACATGGTCACTGTCACAATCCGCACCTGGATAAGCTTTCGATTGCTTTACTGCTTTACGAAAACGACTGTTTATTGTGATATAGTCGATTTGGTTTTTGTGTTCACCGCTTGGGCTTCTCCAGGTCCATAGACGTCTTGGATGCTGTTGAAAACAAGTGTTTGTGATTACTTGGTTATTTGCTTCACACCATTGGGCCCATTTCCTCCTCTTTCATTCCTCGTACCAAGGCCATATCTACCTATCACTTCTTCTTCTCCATCTTTTCCAACTTTTGCATTTAGATCTCCCATTATTATAATAATTTCTTGAGATTTGCATTGTGTTTTCGCTTTGTCAAGTGTATCATAAAAATCTTCTATCTCATTGTCAGTACTGTCAGCTGTTGGTGCGTATACCATGATGATTGAAATGTTAAAAGGATCTCCTTTTATTTTAACTAGCATGATTCTTTCAGATAGTTGCCAATGTTCCATTAGACATATGCTCATTTCTTCGTCTAACAGTATACCGACTCCTCTTTCGTGCTTTTATCCGCCAGCATAGATCATTCTAAAATTGTCGCTTTGAAATTCCCCATTTCTTTTCCATCTTGTCTCACATAGTCCTAGGATGTTGATTTCGAGACTTTTCATTTCTTGCTTAATATTTTCAAGTTTACCAGATTGTAATAACGTTCTAATATTCCAAGTTCCGATTCTAATAATCTCCTTGTTGCGGACAGTCGGTTGATGACGGTCCGGTGCCACCTGTCGCACGTGAGCAACCTTACCGAGCGAAGGACCGACTGTTGTCTTGGCCCTATTCACGCTGTTATCTTTATTGCTTAAACGTTTTATTTCCATGATTGTTCTTGGCAAAGGTCAGGTCCTGACCTTTAGGACAGTGGTTTGCCATTGCCTTCTGTCCCATGCAGTGCTCGTACTAAGCGGTGATCTCGGCCATTGTCCTTGCAAGAAGGCTCTTCTGCCCGACATCTTAACTACTGAACCATTAGTTACAGTTGCAATGTAATATGCTCCAGAAAGTCATCCACCACCTGCATCCATGGCTTCACTGTAACCCGAGCAGGGAGGCTATTGGGCGCTACACCTTGCCCAAGGGTGATCCAGTCCTATTAGTCGCCTTTTACGACATGTCAGGACACAGACAGCAGGAGAATTCTTATCCCCATCCTGCAGGGATATATATATATATATACATATGTCATTATTGTGTTCAGAGAATGAAGTGCTTTTCTGGTTTCAGTGGTGGATTTATACTATTTCTCAGAAACCATAAGAAATTACTGTTCTTTACAAGTTGTCATTTTTCAGCCAGTTTGATTTAAGAAGACAGAATATTGAGAAAGTAAATTTTCGCGTTGAAAACTATGTTAAACTCTACCATCAATGCTAAACTCTACGATCACTAACTGTTCACTAACACAACATTTCACTTAGAGTGATACTTAATCAAAAACTGTTATCAATTTGTGATTAAGTACCACTCTCTATTTCTAACATTATATGAATTACGAATGATAAATTTTTCTTCTAGGACATTTTACCAAGACGATCGATTGATGGACTAATGGATTACATTAATTTAAACGAATGTAGAATGTTTGCCAGCCTCTCTTTTGAATCCATTACAAGTTTGCCAGACAGCTTACAGAAAAACAAATATTATGTGATGAATGATTATCACAAAAATATATCTGTTGAAAGCTACGGCAGGACTGAATATAAGAGAGAAGTGTCAAAAGATGAACTTACAGAATCTGAAGTAGAAACCAATGAATTGAAAGATAGTACATTTGAAGTTTCAGAATACTCTTCTTGTTATCAAGTGACAAAACCTGGTAGAGAATATGAAGTAAGTAAACGAAACAATTTTATTTCATATATGCAAAATACCATTAAAACATCATTTTTCTCACACTTGTGCATAAACCAAGTGACAGTTATTACGTTAATTTGCTTGTTTGTACGCTGTAGACAGGCTTTCAGCGAAGTAAAGATAAGAGAGGTGTATTTTTGTAGTAAGACTGGTAGACAAACAAAATCAACAGGCATGTATTTCTCAACGCACGGTTCTGAGAAATGAAAGTGACTACATGGGTGTTTTAGGATAGAATGAAAAGAAGTGTTAAGAATGCTGCCACAGTGAAACTTTTAGTTTTCAATTTATTACCAGTTCATTATTCTTTAACCGTTTACAGATATTAGTGAATCGGTTTTTGAGAATCTGATCAATATCACAGATATTTTTATGCAAATGAAAAATATAGTATTGTTGGCATAATTCAAAATTAAATACTTTCTTGGGGGTATTTTTAACATTGTTGAAGAGTAACGAAACCAGTATTGAGCTGTCGCTTGCTTTCAGCCCAATCTTTAAACCAATATACTGATACAAAATGTTAACTTCAAACCTTGTATTAAAAAGAAATATTCTCTCCAAAAGCGAAGAAAATAACCGTCTAAAACACATCCTAAAGAAGATTTGTCATCAGCCATTTTTCCTTAGTAGTACGCACTGTAAAATGCTTTCGGTTGAAATATAAATTCTCGTATTTAAAGGTTTGAATCAATCATTTTTCATTTTAGTACTTACACTTTCTTAGGTCTCTTGTACAGTTGGGCAAGAGGTGGTTTAGTTTAACAGAGAACTGTTGCTGGCATAAGTCCTAATGTGTTACATTAAGACTTTAAGTGACTATAGATTAGGCACATTTTATTGTTAGTATGCTTCGTTGAACTAGCTTAAGAAGTAAAATGGCTCTTCTGATTTCAATATTTGCCCTTTTATTTCATTTTAGGATGTTTTCTTAAATGGTTCTTTGGATCTACTTATGAATTTTACGTTCTCTGATTCCGTGCTTAGTATTAATCAGTCATCAGAATCATCTAGCTGTTTCTCGTATGGAGTAGCCAGAACAACAATTAAAAAAAGAGATAGCTTTAATAAAGAAGTATTTGCAAAAAGCAACTATGACATTTCTGAAGCTATGTTTTTTAATTATACGAACTACCAACCAGAAATAAGAGTATCACGTAGCATACATCTCATATTGAAGGATGAAAGAGATATTACTTTCCAAGAAAGGACAGTTTCAAGCATTTATTGTCCAATTTTTGTTGAAAATTGCACAGTTGAAGAAACAGGACTATCTCAGCATTCCTTATTCTTATTGGAGAACCAAACCATTGAAGACGATGTCAGTGATCCTGAGATAGAAAATAATGCTAACAAACAACTTCATTTGCCTGGAAAACATAGTTTTAGTGGCAACATGATGCTCAGCAATGAAGAACCTGATTTCACAGGGTCATGTACTGGTCTTACTTGGGACGATAAAAGTATTTGGTTTGATAAAAATATTTTGAGAACACGAAAAGTGTCACCTATTCAGAGCACTAACATAAATCTCCAACAGGAGCTAATATATGTTGATACCAAAATAACAGATGCCTTACATAAAATGGGAGGAATGGTTGCGGCAGAAACCAGTAAATGGGACTTGGAGAGACAGTACCATAGAGATATGGCTCAAGGATATCTTGAACGCGATCTTCTTCCTGAGAGCTTTTACAATGCAGTAAAATATCATCGAACTGAGAAAAACATACAAGCTCGCTGGATATTTGGGCCTGCTGAAGAAAAACAGATTGTTCAAGCAAATGTAGTGTGCAAGAACACAAAATTTCACAGCGTAAGTTACACGTCAGAAAATTTTCAGCAAATATCAGAATATGAGCATTTTAAAGAAGAAAGTTTGACTGGAATTGAAAAGGCAGAGAAGCAAGATCTGATCGATAAATCTAATCCAATAAGAAAAGGATTGACTGATGTAAATAAAAAGACCAGGGAAGATTTTCATACCAAAATTCAAATAGGGACGGTTGATGCTGTGAATGTTAAGGAAAATGGGCATACATTTGAATCAGAGGTAATTTTCTTAACTTCAAAAGTGAAAGAAGAAGAACAAAAAAATAATAACAGGAATGTATCAAAAATCATGTCTGATAAGGCTGACTTGAGCATGGCCAATATGAAAATGAGAAAACATGTAAAGAAGGAGGATTTTACGGACCAGACAGTCCAAATTCGGAAAGAGGGAAAAGTTATAGTCAATGAATCGAATAACGCTACTAATGGATCAGAGAAAAACGACGGAGTCATCTTTTCATTAGGTGAGAGCTACAGCATTGTTAGTTTTAACTATTCTTTAAATAACTAATGTGTTGATTAATTTTCCTCGAAATTATTGTGTGATGTCGGTAATAATGAAGGCCTAGGTGTCTTACTAGTTTTTTTTGTATACTTTTTTAAAGGTAAGATTAAAATCAATATGAGCTATTAGGAAGTTATTTAAATATCAATAAATTATATAAATTATATTATACGTAATATTGCGTTTTTGTTATTATAAGAAGTCTCCTGTCTTTAGCGGTGAAGACAAAATCGTAGGTGGTACTCAAAATAATTTCTGTGGCTAACATAAAACAAAAAACATAAAAATGTAATAATTTCGGTTTGTCTGTATTCATTATTTTACCAAATGTCAAAAATATTTTCACTTATATAAAAGTGGGAGTCTTGTACTTAAAATGATATCGGTTAATATTGTATCACAAACAATTATCACATATTTAAACCACTTTATTAAAAATGAAGTTTCTTCCTTTCTCTTTATCCTTACAGAATCTAAAAAGGATGATTTTGAGAAAGCCTTAGAGTATTCTGTACAAGCCTTAGTTGCTTCTGTTTTGGAAGAAGCAGAGAGCGGAATAAAAGAAAACGAAACTGATACAAATGAGGAAGATTCTTCTTCATCAATAAACAGTGAAATGTATGTTCCCACTTCAGGTATGATTAAAGAAGAGTTTCTATTCGTTCATTTTGTATTGACCGGCCTCTTTCAATTTCTTCACCATACTGGTTGAATTAAAAATAAAATTTGCAGATTCTTTACGACCGTTAGGCAAATGTGAAATGAGGAATAAAATTTGAATTTTCACTTAAAATTTCCAGATCACGTCAGCCTATGAGCAATACAAAACGTTATCTTTAAATGAGTACCCCTTATCTCTAGAGAAAAGTTATTGAGAAAACTGAAAATCAAAAAAGAGCCAGCTTCTGATAGAAAACCATTTATTCTATGCTGAAACTCCTCTGTACTGGGTTTGGAACCGCTACCTCCAAATGATCAACTTGTAATGACCATCAATCATAATACCAAACGAAGGGGAAGTGAAGACACAATTTAAAAGTTTGAAACAGATTTGTAATTATATTGTTAACTACTGTCCAAGTTCGATAATAACCACCTTAACCTATGGTTTTTATAGGAGTAATTTGAAAAATACTAACTATATGATAAAGAAAATGTAATAGCTCAGATTACAAACTACTGGCTTCGTTGCCAAGCAATGTCTGGATCTTCTAAGTTAGAGTTTATAGTTTATTTGATATAAAACAATGTATCAGACAAGGATAGAAACTTAGTATTCTCCTACTGTTTTCATATTTTCAAATTTGACATATAATATATAAATTGACTTAGTTATTTTCTTAAGTATGAAGTCTTTATCAGTCATTAAGAGTACATCAACGAATGGAATATTTCATTTTTTAAGTGAATAGTTCTGCTCTGCCTATTTTTTCAGTAAATAAAAAGAAAGAAACATTAAACTTCTCTTCAGAGTCAATCATAAATTTTAAAAGTTAAATCCTTTCTCGATTTGCAAGAAATATAAACTGCATTACATTAATACATCTAGAGAAAAACTATTTTGTTGTTAAACATTTTCTTAATTTCTTTCATTATCTTTCGAAACGTGTTACAGATGTACCAGTGGAACTCCCTGCTTTTTGTTTAAAATATCAAATAAAACTAAATAGCCCATTGGTTCTACGTGGCATGATAGCTGTGGCGTTAATTGTTGTTCCACTTTATAACTTTGAAATACGTAAGGATCGAAAATTTTATGTTAAGGAGATGCAAAGGAGATTTCATAATATTATTGGTGAAAAGGTACCATCAACGAATTGTGGGACTAATTACGTTTCAGTTGAAATCGTATGTAGACAATGAACATGCAGAATATGGTTAATAGAATATTTCGTTTTTCTCTGTGCAGTTATATATATATATATATATATATATATATATATATATATATATATATATATACATATATATCATTTCTACAAACTTTTTTAAAACTTCTTTCTTTCCAAATAATATGTACGAAGAAGACTCTCACTGTTAACAGATATCTATAAATATCTATATATTAAAACTCACAAATATCAGAAGAATATTGGTCAACTAAATTTAAAAATGTATAAAAACTTTTAATCTTTACTGTAAATGTTAGATATACCTGCTTTTGATCTTTGCTTTAATTAGTTTTTTATCATAATCTATTACTTCAAATTAATTCTTTTTTCATTATTGATTTCCTTTCTTTTCTAATTAAATCGATGGAGTCCGTACAATATGATTTTTAGAAAGCTATTATTTAAACCACATTTTTCAAGATACAAGTTCCTTTCTTTCTTTTTGTACTTACAGAATCTGAACAGGATACTTTCGAGAAAGCTCTAGCTCATACTGCGCATGTTTTAGTTGCTTCTGTTTTAATAGAAGTAGCAAGTGAAATAATGGATTACCTGAGTGATACAAAAGAGACACTTTACTCTCTATTAGAAAACAATGACTTTCATGTTAGTCCTTCAGGTATGTTAACAGTTTGGATTTAAAAATCATACAGACCAAGTCATATTCTACTATATTCTCTTACAAAAATCCTTGTCTGTAGTGAAACTGAATAAACAAGGAGAAAAAGAAGCACCAGTAGCCACAAATGTTTTCAAAGAATTGTTTCCATTTATTATTGATATTATCCTTATATTAACCAAAAATGCAGTAAAAGCAAGTTAATACTGTTACTATCAATATTGTTATTATTGAGAATACGTTTTATCAAAATAATATTTTTCATCAAAATAATTATTCATATAAAGTATCAGGAATATATTATTCTATTTTGTGATATTTTTCCTTAAAAGAGTTCCTACTATCGAGATATATATATATATGTATATATATATATATATCGATATATATAATACTGTCAAGAATAGATCCCTTCGTTTTATATTGTATTATTTGAAGAGCTTTTCTGTCTTCCTTTAATAGAGTTCACATGCTTTACACATTAGAAATGTTATTCCTCTTTACTTTTCTTTTCTCCTTTCAGCTTTCCCACTTTCTTAATCCAGAATAAAAATGCCAGGTTTGAATAACTAAATTTTGAGAAAGGTTAAATTAGTTATTTATAACACAACCAAAGAGTGGTCACATAGCCATTGCCACCTTTATGGAATCGAACTGCCGAAGAGTAAAATTTTATTGTGATAACATTAAACCAACATATTTTTTTAAAAAAACGCTCTTTTTTCATTTTGTAGAATGAAGAAAATGTGACATACTAGAGCTTGGGTGGACTATGAACCTTATTTTTTTATTTGATGTTACTGGAAATTTAGTTTAATTTTCCTATATTGGTACAAATATATTATAAGATAACTTGTAAATGCTGAGTAAAATACTTGTAAAAAATATTTATAAACTATATCACATGATAACAATGATGTAGTTGGAAATCTTGGTATTCAATGAGTACAAAAAGTTATGCTTAATTGCACAGAGTGAATATATACAAATATGTAAAGTGAAATTGTCATTTTTGTAACCACCTTGGTAAAAACATGAGTTGTTATTTTGTATTTGACTTTGACTTCTTAGCACACAATTTTTGTAAGGAAATGAACTGTGATTGCAATCACAGTTCTTATTTTTCGTATTTTATCTTATCTTATATTGTTCTGCTATTTGCATTAAGCACTTTTTGATACGAATACACAATATTACACAAATATATATATATATATATATTTAAAGTAAGCTGGCTTCACTATACTCAACACAGCAATGTCTTCATTCAGCTCATCCAATAAAAAAAATAATTCTTACGACAATCATTAAGTCTAAGGTTTTCTAGCGTCTTCACACGCTTCATCGTTGTTTGTAATTTGATTTGGGATTATCAATCAAATTTTTCCTTTAATTTATGCGAGAACTAGGGAATGAAAGTGGCATGTGTCAGTTTAGAGGATAGAAGCCTATAGATGTAACCTAACTTAAGCACAAGGCAACCTTGTACGATGGTGCTGATTACTTAAACATACAAATGCAGAATTTAACGATTAATAATGCCACCTCCTTCTAAGATGTGGAATATAAAGGAGGTACCATAGTTGGACATCTTAAGTATGTAGTGATCTGCAATTTATTTGAATAGAGCTCAATGGCATCAAAGAGAATTACAAAAACTGATGATGCATTTGGTGATTAAGTCATAATTGTACTTCCTATTCAGATGTATGTAAACAATTTCGAAAAATCCACCAACAGCAGAGTTTACTTGAATGTCTTATTCATTTGCTGGAGGGGCAAGATGTATCAGAGTACCTGCTACAGACCTAATACTGAAAAACTAAGATAACCAAACGATAAACCTTGAGAAGTACCTTTTAATGCCTTAATATTTTAGTCTATTTCTGAGTTGGCAAGAGTCAATTTCTTTTCTTCTTGTCCTCAAGGGTAAGCATATCGTCTGAGTATGTGGGTGACTTAAATTATGACCAAAATTGTTCGTCTGAACAATTTCTAGGACGTTTGATTTCCATATAGTCAATAAATTGAACATAAAGTGGGAAGGAATGTTAAAAGGACAAGTGGTTCTTTTGAAAACCCCAATACGTGGGTATGTCAACAAAGTCACTCTTAAAAAGGATTCTGAAATTCTTTGGAACACTATATTTCCATGACACTCCAAAGCTATACATAACACACAGATTCAAAGGCAACTGTGGAACGAAATAACAAAAATACTTCCTGCTTTTGAAAAATACTGGCTAAAGTCAAAAACCTTGAACACGGTAAAGATACAATCAATCAATACCCCTTCAGGACCGATTTATCTCAGTGTTTTCTTTTTCTAATCTCATTCTATAGCCACTCTATTAATTTAAACAAATTTGAAAAGGCTGGAGACAATACTCCTTGGTGAGACACTGCTGTTTTAGAAATAACGTTTAGTACTTTTTTGTGAAGGTTGTTAACTTGACCGTCAGTTTCATTTCCTTCAACAATATGGATAGTGTTATCTGGAGTTTAGTCTTTTGTTTGTGCTTAGCTGTCTTGAAAGAAGATTTCACATCTTGTTGAACAGAAATTTCAAAGACAGGTCCAGCTCTGTATACAGAGAAAGTATTACTACCTGCTCCATCTCAAAGTCCAAAAACCCGATTCAGATCTGGTCTGTTTAAAAGTACAACGTTAAAGAATTCAACAAAATCACAATCACTACGTTTAGGCAGATAAAACGTTTTGTTTCTTGAGGTAAATTTCGTTGTGTCCATGCATTTGTCCACAAACCATATTGTAATCAGAGCCAGTCTTGTTCCTTGCTTCTTGGCCACAAATATAAAAAATACACACACACACATCAGTAATACTTAGCTGGAAGAAACTAACATGACATAGGCAGATTACCATTGCGTATGGGAAGCAGAGATATATTTATCGATGGAGAAAGTTGGTGTTAGTGATGACAATATGTTTTACGTCTTGCTGAGGAATAGGAAGACAGCAACTATCCAACAGGGCATTTTTTTATCCTTGCAACAATATTACTGGAAAGGATATTTTGACCTGCACAGCCTTTGTTAATCAGACAGTAAAATAACGGACTTCGATATAAGTAATATCGCTATAAAACATCTGGACACCGCTTCGCAATATACATTAATCAAAGGATGGAAAAGAATAAAGTAAATCATCGTATAGAACTATACAAGTAAAACAACGGGAATTACATCAACTGATGCAGAAAACAAGAAGCAAATGTGTACCCTCGACATTATTTTGGACGCAAGAGTCATTGTCGTAGAGGTTGACCCACAGTTGCACAAATTTTCATCCTCTAGAAATATACTATTTCAGATTACTTTGTTTCGGGTGCGATGTTTGGAATTGCCAATACTATTTTATTCTTTAATTTTGTATATAAAAGATGTCCTTTATATTTGGAAGCAATTATACATTTGCCCTGCTCTAGTAATAGTTTTAACGTCTATTCTATTTCTGTAAGAAATTAGTATAATAAACTTTTTTTTCTGTACCGAGTGTATGTTACTCACTAGTTATAGACTGTATACTACTTTCATCTCTGATATGTTTTAAGTAACATAATAAATTCTTTTGTAATAAGTAAAAAAATCATATGGAGTGGGCTAAATTAGTTTTGAAATTGAAGGGAAGGATTTGAAGATATAAAAAAGTAAAAACACTAGTACACTAAACTAGGTTCAAGCTAATGCCTATGACATACAAGATCTCATGCTCTTCCCCTTGAGCTACCGGCTCTATCTTCTCGTGAAGTTAACTATTCTTTCTTTAGGTCCTTATCTCTAGACATCTGACCAGAATCACCCATACATGTCTGGGCATCAAATAGAAGGAAGTCTATGGAAGGGAAGTCATTGTTCTGTGAGAGGCTTTACTCAATATGGGTCAAACATGTTTTAAAAGGTCAAATTTATGACATTTTTACCCTGTCCTCAGACAAACATGGTGTGTGCTGTTAAAAAATCAATATATTTTGAATGGATTGAGATATAAACCACTAAAGGTAAATTTCGCTTCTCGTGACTTCCAACTATTTTCAGAGACTTCAATTTAATTAAAAGACCACTTATATTGGCTGCCTTACTTGTTCAGTAAATAAAAGCACAGCCATTAAATGTTATTAGAGAAACAATACTAACATAGTTAGGATTTCAGATCCATGTTCAAACCATTACTTGTTAAAAGAGATGCCCTCCAAGGTGACACACTGCCGCAGTTACTCTTTACAACTATCTTAGACTATCCTTTTTAACAAAGCAGCACTCCAGCGACTTGGGTAGATAGGCATCTCCAGTCAGGATGAATATCAACTTTCCTGTAATAAATTTTTACCTTCATGGTCAACTATTCAGATGTCACCACATAAGCAAGAGGAAGCTATATAGATAATATAGACAACTTTATGGTATTCCAGATGAAATAATAGATGCCATGAAGATCTTATATACAAATACTACAGCTACAGTTTTGAGTCCAGATGGAGAAACACCAACCTTTGACATTTTAGCAGGCATTCTACAGGGTGATACACTAGCACCATTTCTATTTATTGTAGTTGTTGATTACATTCTAAGAGTATCAATAGACACTATAAGTAACAAAGGCCTTGAAATCATACCCCGCAAAAGTTCTCGTTATCCAGCTGTACACGTCACCGACACAGATTTTGCTGATGACATTGCTCTTATAAGTGAGTCATAAGGAAATGCTCAAAGTCTCTTATTAGAGTCAGCAGACAACAGTGTTGGTCTACATCTTAACGAGTCGAAAACTGAATATATGAGCTTTAATCAGACAAATAATGAACCTAATAAAACTCTTTCTGGAACTAACCTAAAATCCAAAGATGATTACAAATACTTGGGTTCTTTTATTTCTTTTTTAGAAATAAAAGAACCCAAGTATTGCATAAACTATGGACATCTGAACTTGACATTACCATTAAAGTCAAAATATTCCGGGCACTCATTAAACCATTTCTGTTCTATGGATCAGAGACTTGGACTCCAATAGAGCAGAAAAGCGTTTAGATGGGTGCTATGCAAAACTACTTATGCGGGTTAAAAACCTATCTTGGAAAAAGCATCCAACCAAGAGTCAAATTTATGGCAACCTTTCACCAGTATCTAGTTTGTTCAAATCTAGAAGAGTACAATTTGCAGGCCATTGCCATAGAGCAACCTCGGAAGTGATTTCATCACTAATACTCTGGAAACCACAATCCATTGGAAAGCGCTCTGGCAAATTGACTTTCCTAGATACCATTGTGAGAGATACTGGCTTAGCAGGTCAAGACCTTAAAGCAGCTATGGAAGACCGAGACTACTGGAGGAAGGTTCTTCAACCCATCATCTCGACTGACGTCGAACAATGATGATGATGTTGATGATGATATAGATAAGATGGACTACTTGAAATATTCACAGTTCAGGATTTGTTCATTGTTAAAGGGTTCCGGGAAAAGAAATCAACATCATATAGCATAGAACTACAACTGAAGCCTTTTTGAAATTAGGAGGTCAACATCCAACTTAAGGTCAAGCTGCTTGACAGCCTAATACTTTCGATACCATTTTATTTTGTAGAATCCTGGACTGTAACAAACAAAAACGACAAGAAAAGATTAACTATTTTCCCACGAGCTACAATCTTCCCAAGCTAGAGATAGGAAAAGCAGAGAGAGAGCACAAAGTGCAGTACTACTTGCTTCAGCTAATAGCGAAAGCTTTCATGCATAGAGTGTCTAAGAAATGTTTGCACTTGATGACTAAACATGAAAGATCCAGACTGATTCACCGATTGCGTTCCCCTCTTTTATACCAAACAAAGGAAATAAGAAAAGGAGGTTGTTGAGTCCAGTCTATGTCAGACCGGTGGAAAGCGTCACCGGTATGGCGAGAGAGGACCCGATGTTGCTTGCACTGACTCTGACTCGATGCTCCTCAAGTAAAGTCGGGAAGCATGATATACTTCCTTCCGATAAGTTATGAACGTAAGTATTGTTTCTTAGTCTGCAGTGAACATTTATCCATAAAGACGGATTCATAATTTTTAAAGATTTTGCAAAGAAAATTAATACAAGACTCCTATAAAATATTAATTCAATAAATGTCCGTCAAAATCTAATAAATTCTAAATAATTACTATGATTCGTCTCTTACACTTAAAGCTCTTGTTATGCACTGTAGGAAAATGGGAACAGCAGTCTTGAAAAACGAGATCATTGCAGATTTTCTTAATGTTGTGCTCCTGTGGACTGTTGTCATTGACAACTAAACACATCAAACTATTCAACATAATTGTGTTTGTTGTTTCTTTATAAAGATGGCAGCCAATTACAGCGACCAGGCTGGTGTGCAAGGCGTCAAATATGTCAGAACAGGCGATAAGAACTTTTCACGAGGTACATTTGTTATGGCGATTGTAGAAATTTTAATTATCTGGCATGAATAGTTAAGCGTTTTTCCTTATCTTTCAGTTTTACTTTAGGTTTTACTTAGTAAAGCAGTAGGCCAAAAGCCTATTTTATTATGGGTTTACTCAACTTATCCATTTATCTCCTGGCATCAGTATTTCCATTATGGTCATAGCTGGATAATTAAATGGATTCCCCTAATCGATCTGAAGTGGCTTAAACTAGAATATATGTATGCCAAATTAGTGCTCATCCTCTAACAACTCATTCTTATGTAAGCTTAATTCTGATTCTTTGAAATAAGATTTTCATCTTGGTATGCCAAATCCAACTAGAACTAACAAAAATCTAACTAAATTCAACCTGCCATGAGTAAGTATACCAAAATAGTTTGTAAAATCAGAAAAGCGTGTTGTTCTAGTGAAAAAATTTTATTTGATTTTTAATGACTGGCTTTCATAGATAAAATTGACTATTATTTTTATGTTAAATCAATGCTCATCAACATTTGACATTGGCTTAATGTGTTAGTTGGATATCAGTTTTATTATAACTTGTATTTTCAGGAATAGATGGCAAGAAAAGGCGAAGTAATGCCACAGTCAATGATTATTAGGACAGAGAATCGTTATGAATCAAGACAAATTAACTGAATGGGCTAATTTCTTTGATAAAAGGTATTACCCATTACATTTTACATTTAAATCATTTGCTTAGATGACAACTTATTGGACATTAATTCTCGGAACAGTTGTTTATAATTTTGTAAAAGAACTGTTTGCCTCAGTATACAGCTATTATTTTTTGTATTGTTTTGATTTTACAGTATTGTACAGCTATTATCTGTTTGAATGGAGTAGTGATATTGTGGAATCTCAACCGATAGTTTGAGCAATTATATAGATAAGCCAGTTAGGTCATCTGAGCTCTCTATTACAGTTACTAAAATGCAAAAATAATCAACCTGGCTGTATAGCTACAAAAACAGCCAAGGCACAGAAAATTGACTCTTTCCATTTGTGTCAGTCCTGTGCATCCTCCTCTGGCATTCCAGTCCTAATAATGTCATTATTCACTCAGTCTCTGCATCTTCTCTTTGGTCTTCCAGTTGCATTCTGCACCTCCTCATTCCACCACTATCTGGTTGACATCCCTAATACACTCCTTGCTGCTTTTCCTATGGTTGTGGACTTTGCCTTCCATGATGTTTCCATAATATCCTCCAGTAATCCAGAAAGCATGGCCTTGCAGAAGTCCCGACTACTCTGCACATTTTTCAATTTCCAGCATCTAAACATGGATCAAATTTTTCTGTCTTGTGGTGACTTTTTTTTCAAGGATACCTCCAACAACCACATGATGTTGTTTGGCTACTGCCTTCCAAGGAATAGCCTTACAGCCTCTTGTATGCTCAAGGGACTTTCTTCTACACAAGATGTAATCAATTTGGGTTCACCTGCTACCACTCTCATATGTTACCAGATGGTTATCCCTCTTGTTGAAGTATGTGTTAATCACTGGTATTCCCTTGCTGAGTGCAAACTCAACAACCCTCCCCCCTTTATTGTTTCTTTGTCTAATCCCATAGTTTCCTGTCACTAGCTCATCCCCAACATTGCCTTTTCCAACATGGCCATTCAAATCAGCCCTGTTATGATGCCCTCAATGCTTGATAAGTCACTCACACACACAGAGCATCCCCAGCTTTCTCTTTCTCATTATATCTGTACTCTCCCAACTCTTTGCCATCATTGTTCCCACATTCAATGCCCCTACCCTCACATCCACTCTTCTCCACTTATCATGCTCTCCTTCCCTACTGGCACACTTTCCACCTCATTTTATTCATTGAGTTGACCCAAAATCAGATCAGTGCTTGTAGTCTATACAGAGTATAATCCACTTACCTACTTGCAAACAAAAAGTAAGCTGAAGGCTGTTTAAGAACACCATGTTGCAGGGTTGGCAAGTTTTAATTTTTGACTAGAACATAGGGCAGGCAAACACAGTCTCAATGAGGATGCCCTTAGGTCCCTAAGGAGGTGCAAAGTAGCCACTGTAGGGACAATAAAAGATGCAGAAGAATACCTAATCTCCTTAAAACTTACTTTGCAATAAGAACAAATCTGTGTGGACTGAAAGTCAAAGAAAATTTCAAATCAATTAAAGATTGCTTACTTAAATTACAAATTTTAGCTCACTATAATCTGCCAGTTTCAACATTTTTGAGGTCTATTAATCCACTCTAACACACCACTAGTAAAAAAATATCCATCAGGGATTCTAATGCATGACATGCATAACATGCACGACAATGAACCAAAACTTCAGCCAATCAGACAAAGCAATTTAGCCCAATGAGATGAGAAACCTACTTATGCAACAGAGAGATCAACAGATTGTACTTGACTGCACCAAGTGCAAAAATCCCACAAAGTTAAGCTGTTGGAATCCAAAATCCCCTTTCTAGAGAGTGAAGTTTATGTGGCACTTTTGCCATATTATGCCATATAGTACAACAGAGCTGTATCAGTTGAAATTTAAATGAATGTATCATTCACTTTGTATTGTCTGAATGAAAGTCAAAAAGAAACCAGCATTTTCTTAGGCATCTCTATGCAACCCCTGCCTTTTGTGTATCATTAGATTTGAACACAGTGGAGGGGTGGTGGTTGATGTGGATTTAGATGCAGCTGAGAGTAAAAGCAGTAATAAGACCATCTGATAGACTACCTTGGATGAATACAGAGTCCACAGTATTTCCAATACAACTATTTCCTTTAGTAAAAGCATGAAAAAGTGATTTATTCTCACTGTATACAGAAACCAATGATTTTTAAAGACTTGATATATACCTAAACCCATAGATTGGATACATAATTTTGATCTCTTGGAAAATTCATATTATTTTAAATATTTACTTTTGTGTTTAGGGCATAGGGGAGGTGGGATAAATTATTTCTTTGGTTTGAGTTGCATGGTTGTATTGTGAACATGGGGAGCTGAAGGGCTAGTTTTTTAATCAGACTGAAAACTGAAAAGAAACAGTTAAACAGTGTGACCCACTTCAATATTTCATCAGTTCATTTCAATTAAAATATTACTGTCTTTTCTTTAGACTTTTGATTAGACTGACTTCTGACATTAGGCTGATTCTACTTAATTATTCTTCTCTCCGTTTTTAGGCAAGCATCTCCAGTTCCAAGCAAGGTAAAAGATTTTTTTATTTACTGTAATTTATCATGTCAAAATGAATTTACTGTTATATTTTATGGTCTTGATATAACTTGACACTCAAACACCTGGAAACAATAGGTAGTCAAGGAAATTAGGTGATACAAATAATATGAATCCATTTAAGGTTTTTTTATTGTACTGTTGTTTACAGCCTCTAGTTGGTCAGATGGATGGGTATGGTGATGTTACAAGCCTTATTGTGGCAAACTTTGGCTTTGTTGGATGTAGTTATTATCACATCCTTTTACAGTGTCAAGTTACTGGATTTTTTATTTGCTCACACTTTATCATGGGCTGACAGATGGGATAACTGAAGATTTGGATATGAAGAATTTTCCCATAACCGAAATACATAAATAAAAGCAGAATAGACCAAAATCTGTTTATTCAAACTTCATTGCAACATCACCAATAACAGTAAGAGGACCATTATTGATGACCAATCCACAGCACATGCAAAAATGCTCTTAAATGCTCAAGTTCCAGCCAAGTACCAATATGCAAAGAATACACTGTTTGAACAACTGCACATGAACAGTGGCTGTAGATGACCTGTCATTTGTATACAGTTTAGTGTTCCTATTTAGAATACACTTTGGAAACAATAAAGATGGTGTTTATGTGGGTCTGTTATGCTGTGCAGTTGACCAGATAGATAATGCATGAAAATACATGACAGTTACTACTTATATTACAGGCTATACAGTAACATTGTTTGCTATGAAGAACTGAGACCTCAACAGAATTTCAATATAATGAGTTAAAAGTGTATCAGGATAGAGGTTAAATTGTTGCCTGTCAGTTAATCTGGTTTAATCAATAATTTCTCTGATGTATCACTGGCTTGTTTGCAATTCTTGAATTGCATGTAACAGTTAATAAAAATGTATATGTGTTTGATTAGAGAATCTTATTTACAACAACAATAGTGTCATAAAAAAACAAGAAAAGTTTTGTTAATAGAAAAGAATAATCCAAGCACTTAGCTTTTTTTAATATGTTTTAACTTTTAATGTATGTAGAGTACCTCACCACTTGGGTATTCATTTTTACAACAGTTATCATCAGGGACACACTGGTTGTCTTTATCCAGGGCAGATATTGGATAACATGAGATAGGGAGCATCTACCACTTGCTGGATTGTATACTTAAAATATGTCATTTTAATCTCCATCCCTTCCTAAAAATTCGAAAGACTTGAGACAGAATCATATGAAGACCCTGCACTTGATTGAAAGGAGGTACATTTGCTTTAAAGTAACAAATTAACCATGGCAAGGTTAAAAGAAGTTAAGTGAAAATGGATACCTGTGTTCATATTTTTTCTTTGTTTTTCGATATTTTTGAACAGTGTTTTTCTTAAGTCTTTGAATTTGGTCAGCAACAAAAATGGCAAAATTTTTGGTCTGCCACTTTTTCATCACTTTAGTTTCCAGTAAGAATAAAGAGAGTACCAGAACAGTTGGAACTTGAAGACATAGATGAAGAACCGACAGATGAAGTAATTGGCGGTAATTATGTTACGTTTTGTTGTCTTAATTGCTATTTGTTTATTGTATCATAGGAGATCAGGAGATAATAGGTCTTTATTTTATCGAAATATGGATCAGTTTAATATGTAATCTGTTGAAGTTGCTAAGCATCAATAATTTATTTGCCTCGGTAACTTTGCTTCGTTTTAGTGTTAGTTGCTATTTTATTTGCATTGGGCTATGTCACTACTTATTGTATGTTGTTATGTTTTACTCCTGATAGAAAAAGTACTTTACAGTTTCTCTCTTTATATGGTACTCTACCAAACGATTACCAGAAAAATGCTCTGGTTTTCTTTGTTCTTGGGTATAAATATTCAAAAAATTTTTATCAGCATTGGTTCTGCAGCAATTTTTACCACCTGGAGAACCCATTTTTTGCATATAGATAACCTAAGCCAAAATGTGTTCACCATTAGTGATTGGTCCATCAAGGTTTGCTGCAATTTGATTTTTTTTCTGTTTCCATTGTTCATTTGTGTCGAAGGTGTCTCTGTTGTCCCTGCCCAAGTAACAGGACTTGAGTTTTTCTCCATTCATATTAAACAGAGAAGCTTTCATTTGACTACAGAACTAAATATATCTGATGGTACAAACTGTTTGTAGAAAGTAGCTTTCTGACATAGGTAAAATATTGGCAATATTTACAGAGGCCCAAAATGCTTTTTGCAATGTAGTATGAGGACATACAGACATTAAAAACTACACATGCAAAGTTAGGATTTTCTTATATACGGAAAAGACTTTCAGTTTCAAGGATAAAAAGCCCTCAGAACGTGCAGTGTACACCAAAAAAAAACTCAATGCGTACCCTTTTATATACCTGTCTTTTTATTTCATTGTTTAGATGCACCACAAAAAGTATATACTCCGCCTCTCTAGTTATCTGTTGCAAATTTCAGTCATCATTGTTACCATTTTATCACCATAACATAAAAAAATACAGCTGTATTCATCCACATAAATCAGATAAATTATCCACAAGGAATATTGAAAGTTTTCTCAGTTACAGGTTTTTTTCGATTCACTCTAGTGAAGTTGACATGTGATGTGATACTTTATGTAACTGTTTACTATTCTGTTGAACTGATACTGATATGAAATCAATGATTCAAAAGAAAATTGTCTGTTTGCAATTGCTCTATATCTGGCCCAACCTGCAGACTACCAGTTCCTATTGAAACCAAGTATGTTATATTGCCGATATATGTCTTGCTTTATCATATACAGTGGCATAATTAAATAGAGGTAGCAAAATCTCTTTGTCAGTCCGGTAAGCGAACTTACTAGAGCAGGAAATTTCCATATTTATTAATGATAGACTCAGAAAAACATTTTCAGATAACTAACAACCACCCATTTAGAACATATATCTTACTTTATTGGGTTAACCACCGTACAAACATCAGAAAGTTTTAGTTGTACTCTCACCTACTGACCTTTAATTATTCCTCGTTAACTTAATCATGGAGTCTTGCGTTTTATCTTTAAAAAGCTCTCTAATGGAGTGCACACCGTTCAGGTACTTAGTGTTCTGAATATCCCATAGTCAGAGGGCGAGAAATGGACCTTTTTGTATTTTCATGATGAGTTATAGACATTGAATATGCAATTGAATCAATAAGGGAGCAGACTTTTTAAGGGCTTCAACTTAGTGAGGTGACTGTTAAACCAGGATAATTCAAGATTGATATCAAGCTACCAGGTTACCGAAAAGTCAGTCTAAGCAAGAGCTGCGGATTATGAACATGTTTTTACTTATGTTTGAGACTTGCTAGAATTCTTGCATAATCTGGAACTAATTTGGATAAAAATGTGAAAATTAGTAGGTTTAGCATTTCTGCTTATTTTCCTTATATTCATAGAGATATTTCTACCACTTAAATGGCCCTAAAGTTTGTTCTATCATGATATAGAATAGACAAAAAGGTATATCATTGGAGCATTTAATTGGTCTTGTATATGACTAGAATTGATCTTACTTAATTCTTTTCTTTTCTACCTTTCTGTGTCAGCAGTATATTCACATAGATGCCCTTCCTTAATAGCATCTTTTACAGGATTGGCTGGTTTATTTGTGACTGGAGGCTTTAGTGTACTTTCCATTTAGTGTCTGGATCACTTTAGAGGAATTATTATTTCTGATGATATTCATAGACAACCAGCTGCTGCATTATCATCATGTACGTACATTCATGGAATGCCATAACTTTGATTTGCCAGATGCTTGATGGAAAAAACAGATATCTTTACGTAATAACCATTTTATGACTTCATTTGATCTTGCTTAATTCTACATCTTTTTTTCCTTTCTGTATCAGTGCTGATTTGACTACTTAGTGAAATCAGCACTGATACAGTACTCTAGCACTGATGCGCTACTCAGTCAAGCAGGAAGGCACTGATCTGAGCACTCAGTCAAATCAGTTCCTTCCTGTAAATTTATTTATTGCCTTTTCGTCATAATTAGGTACAAAGCAATTATACTGATGTAATAAAACATTTGATTGCTAGGAAAAGCTTTTACATGAACATCTTGCTTCCACATCACCCAGTATTTTTAGGATCAAGAGAAGTTTCAACATATTTCTTTTGCAACGGCGGTGTTAAATTTAAGCACTATGCCTTCTCCCAACACGGCTCCGTTTCATATTAATTATAGCTACAGGCATTCCCTTCCTTCACTCCATTCCAACGAAATTTGACCTCCTTGTCCACAAAGACACACACATGAAGGGATTTTATGTCTGTAATTTCGCAATTCCTTCCTCCATACGTTTGTGGTAATGTAAGTGTATGTTTTGCAAGATTGAGACGGAAAGTAAACCTTTTTCTCCCACTGCACTTGCTACCCCCAATTCGTAAACCCAATTCGTAAAGATATTTTGGATTTTGAAGCCACTTATTTTCTAACAGAATGAAGCTAAATCTAACAGTATTTCGTTAGCATTTGTTGAAGCTGTTATAAACCTGGTATAATGATAATGGTGACAATGATAACAATGATGACAACGCTAACGATAACTGTGACGACAACTATGACGACGATAATCCTTTGGTATAATAGATGGATTTATGCCAAAATTATTTACAAAGATTTAACAAAACAAGGCAACTGTTTGTCTTGTTCATATGATAAAAGTGGGATGTAAACCGTATTTTCCCAATGTTTGAGCGAAGTGTTCCACCTGTAGGGCTAAAAAAAAACCGTATCCATTTCATACTGAGACATTTCAGCTCTCTGAAAAGATTTCGAAAGAAAATATTTCGAAGAGGTTTTAACGTGAAAGACCATATAAGTCATGAAAGTGTTTGAGATCTGGGGATTTTTTAGAAAGAGAAATAAATAATTGCAAAGAGGTATCCTTCAAAAGAGGCAAACTTAATTGCTTAATTAATCGTTAGAAATCACCATCCAGACTTACAAGTTTTCAGTTGTTTATCCAGTTATTTATTTTTGACTATAGGACTTGGTCGACTTAAAACTCTCTCGCAGAACTCCTCAAGCTGGAAAAAGTCAACAAATGTGGTTCGTTATAAATGCTCAGCCCACACTATAAAAAATGAAGCAAAGAAAGAACCAGCCATTCCAGTTTGTAGGAATACC
Source organism: Morbakka virulenta (assembly GCA_003991215.1). Lineage (NCBI taxonomy): Eukaryota > Metazoa > Cnidaria > Cubozoa > Carybdeida > Carukiidae > Morbakka > Morbakka virulenta. The sequence continues at coordinate 1,225,043 of RDPX01000069.1, read as the reverse complement.
AAGCAGATAGGTGGGCAGGTAATGTCATTTGGAATTGGTATTAAGCTTTCATGTAAGTACGTTTATTTGCACACTAAAGAGAATAACAGAGATACTGAGGCCATGGTTTTGTTTATTGTTATTGAAGAAAATCGGACAAGAACTACATCAATATCTTTCCGTTTCTTAGAAAACAGCAGTTCAACATTTTTACCAAGGCGTTCGTCTTCAATTAGTAAAGTCAGAGTCACTGAATCAAATGGTACGCAATGATAAACATCCAAAGGAGTTTTGTAATTGCAATTATCTTATTCCGGTACCTTGTGTTGACCGACCAGAAATTAGCGCCGTTATTTTTGCAGTACGGCAACAGTAAACACTTTTGATCGCTTTACGCACTAATGTTTTTTGTAAGACGTTCCTTAATTGACAGCTCTTTAAGCGAAATGCAAAGTACGTAATGGGGGCAACATTGGGTCCTTTTACCTCGTATAGTACCCGGCATTCCTGCCCTCTCTGATATTCAAAGCATTTACGTTTAATAATGAAAGGATTTTAGTAGTTATGTTGGGATGTTCTATATTTTGATGCGATTTTTTTGTGTAAAAGTTCTTGTATAATACTGCAGTGTTTTATCAAGCCTTGCGCAGGTTGGTTTTTCTTCTGTACTAAAATGGTTTCGCGAAAAATGAATTGCAGTAGAAGCTAAAATCTCCTTCGCATAAAATTATAACTCTTGATTCATAATTTATCTGCAACATTTTCTCGCAGGTGGACCAAGAAACTAATTTGGGTTTTCCTTTCACAATTGTTATGATGCATGTATTATAGCTATATGCATGTGCCTTACAGCAGTTTTTATGACTTCTTGAAATAGCTTGACTATACTGTTTACTATTTTACTTCAGATAAAAGACCCCGTTTTGAATAAACCACCGCACCAGGAGACCCCAGTTACCACAGCGACAAACTCTACATCAGATGAACCAATAAGGATTGACAGTGCACACTCATCAACGGATTCAGATGGAGTTTCTTACGAAATCATTGTTAATGAAGATGTCAAACTAAAGATCAATGAAACAAGTGATACTGAATCATCTGGATTTGAAAGTGATGAATCTAATGTCGAAGAAACTACAGTAATACCCCCTAAAAGTGAGCCTTCCAGAATCACGACATTTGATTTCCCAATCATTGAAGAACTAAAAACTGGAAAAGTTTTGAATTTAATTGAAGCGAAGGTTAGTTTGTAGCACTTTGTTTATAAAACTTATATAATTACCGTAAATCACTACAAATTTTTTTCGAGAACAGAAAAAGTCTCTTTTCTTAAATGTACAATATAGTTTAATTGCACAGTATTTATTGAGTGCTCAGTTTATCACATCTGGAATCAGAATATTTGTTGGTGATGTATAGTTTTTTGTTTTATATTTTTATGATTTTTGAAGAATAGTAACTTTTTGCAGCCCTTGTTGCACACCTATATAGAAACGTACTATTTGCTGACGCATTTATGCATAGAATTAGGATCATTCAGCTATGACGGTTGAATCGTGATGGTTGTTTCCATTTTGAAAACATCACGTGATAATTGGTTTGTAAGTGCTAGAAAAAACACCAATGAAGGACCTTCGTCTTTTTGCCGGGTTCAATAGATTGAATCTCATCACCTTGGGTAAAGTTTAACGTATTGATCCTTTGGTAGGTCAATATAAAGGGTAGCACTACTAAAATACCCACCTCATTTTAAATAACTGTTGTTGCCTGCTTTTGATGATCCTAAGTCAGAGTTTATACTGTATATGTAACCTAAGTTAGAATTAAGGACCACCCTGATTAGCAACGATTTATATAATCGATTTTTGTACCTCTTTCGTAGATTCCTATTTTTAAGAATTTATTTTTGCAAATTGTATGCCGGATTTGACTTGTTTCATAAAATTTCTGGAAAATTGGTTTTGTTTATTGTTAGGTACTGGATATTGGTTGCTGATTTGACATTTATTTTTAATAATAGGTTAGACGAACGAATAGTGACGTGTATCAAACAAAATTTGACTGTGTAATTATTCTTGGCAATATCGTAAAACGATCCCTTTCTAAATTCTGACAGCTTCTGAACTTTGATTGACAATATCACAAATGATTTTAGTTTATGAAACCTTATGAAAAAGTCATTGCTGTATAATGATCCAATGTCAAGTTGTCAATTGGTAAAATCAATTTCCAAAACTTGAATTTTATTTCGGCAAAACGTTACCAAATAGAATTTGTAGCAGGTCGGTATTGATGAATATTGATCTAAATTTAGAAGGCTGATTTTTGTTTCGCTGTTATACCCCAAATCAAATTCTTTTTTTCACTCCCACATAGGCAGTTGATAATTAATTTGGATTTTGAAACAAGTAAAATACAGCATTGACACTAGTCAAATCTGACTGCCTTTGCACTGACATAGATTTATTGAAAAAGACCAAATTGAAGCGTTATTGATGAGAAAAGAATACTCTCAATAATGATGTCAAGATTGATAGCCCCGGTTTGATTTATTATGAATACTTCTTGTTCACTAGATGAGTTAATAAATAAATTAAGTTTGCAGACAGGTAGAAATAAGAATTTTTTAAAACTTGGAAGCAGCTATAAAGGAGAACACTTATAAAAAAACCTCAGGTATTTCAGATTGAACATTTGAATATTTTTAAAACTTGTGAACCAAGGATGACGTCCTATCTATCATTGCGTAATCCTATGAATATGTGAAGAGAGAGAGAGTGAGAGAGAGAGAGAGAGAGAGAGAGAGAGAGAGAGAGAGAGAGAGAGAGAGAGAGAGAGAGAGAGAGAGAGAGAGAGAGAGAGAGAGAGAGAGAGAGAGCG
>RDPX01000069.1:1179271-1222156 GCA_003991215.1 Morbakka virulenta | reverse complement strand
GAGTGAGGAAAACAGACAGGTATAGATATAGAGCGGGTGGAAGAGGCAGAGAGAGAGAGATAAGTAGAGAGGTAGAGAGAGAGAGAGAAAGAGAGAGAGAGAGAGAGAGAGAGAGAGAGAGAGAGAGAGAGAGAGAGAGAGAGATAGAGAGAGAGAGAGAGAGAGAGAGAGAGAGAGAGAGAGAGAGAGAGAGAGAGAGAGAGAGAGAGAGAGAGAGAGAGAGAAAACAATATATTTATTTCACTTACTTCAGTTTGTTAAAAGTTCATTACAAGTGAATCTCCAATGAAAAGGACATCGCAACCAACTGTTGAAGTATTAAGAAAGAGAAAGCAGATGGACAGACAGATAAAGATAGAGAGAGCAGCTTCTCACGGTATAATAATTAAAACTGGCTGGTATATTTTTTTTACATTTACAGGAAATCTTCCTTGCATGAAAAACAGGAAGGGTTTTTTTTGCAATACTTTTGATACTTGGTTTTAATCTTAACCAGCTTTAAAATGAAGAATCGATGATTGAGGATGCTGTTAAGTAGTTGTTGGTTTTTTTGCAGTTTATATTTGAGATTTATTGGTTGAGTTAATGAGAAAATTTTTTTCTTGGTCGCAGGAGCTGAAAAAATTAATATTTGGTGATAGTTTATGTACATTTAGTGAGCTTTGGACTAGCGAATTTATTAGCTTCAAAAACAGGTCACCTTATGAAGTAAATTTTTTTAAGGTATGATATTCGAAATCTTTTATAAAGGTTTAATTTCTTATATTTATTCATTAGTGTCTAAAAATTGGGTTTTAAAAAAGCTGGTAAACACCTGACTGAGAATGCTATCTGTTTGTTGAAGCTTAATGTGAACAATAGAAGACAGTTCATAGAATGCTAAAAATTTATGAATATTTTTATTTACCTCATTATTATTACAAAACACTATAGATATGGAAACATGTGCTCACAATAGAATATGCATATTATAGATATGAAGACTTAAGCACGTATGATCATACAGACATGGTGTTGAGCACTATGACAAAGGAAGAGGCAGATTGGCCCAGTGAAACCTTATGTTTGAATCCTTTTGGTTGATTTTTAATGTAATAGGTATGGCAGAATTTGTTGTTTGCCTCAAAATATAAATTTGTGCTTCTCAAATGAAATTCCCAAGCCTTATCCCGATACGTTGGTTATTACAACTACCTCGAATTTTTCAAGTTTCAGTACATACTGCCTTTTTTAACATTTGTACAGAAGATTAAATTACTGATAGCAATTAGGATTTAATCACCCTAGAATAAAATTTGTAAAGCAAGATATTATGTAGCTTCAGTTAGTTTTGTTTGCTTTAAATGGACCAGTATATATAGAGCTATTGCTCAGTCTTATTTGTAATTTCGAGCTGGGCGTTATTGCCAACACCACAGCTTACCTCCCTAATTTGACAGCACAAAAAAGACTCAATTTCCAGAATTGCATAAAAGCTAAAAAATGTATACTTTTGACAGAGAATGTCCACTCCACGTAGAATATCGACAAACTTCTGAGCCTAACTATGGGAGAAGTGCCACTTGAAACGTAGCTGAGAATAAGCCTACGACTCATGACATGATAAAGCTCCTACATCTATAGCTGCCACTGAGTCCATAAAGTCAATAATTTCCCCTACAGTAAATGTTGTTAATGGAAGATGATAATGAAACTGTTTGTAATAATGGTAATGATTGTGCTCACTCTACTTCAGTTAGTGATAGTAGTGCAGACATAAATGATGAAAAATAATTATTTCGATACTAGTGATGGGGATACATGTAAAGATGAAGAAAATTTTGATATTAATGATAAGAAGTAGGAAGGCACGTACAATTTTATTAATAATATTACCGCAGTAAAGTTAAATATTATTTTTCTCCTTTAATTTTAGGATGGTCCTACAGCTCTTTTAGCATGTATACAAGCGTACTTTTTGAAGAACTATTTATTTAGAAAGACAAATCCATGCAGTCTCAGTAACAATGATAAAGTACATTCCATGGACAGGTGTCTTTCATTGTCGATTGCAGATATTTTGTGGAAAGCAGGGGGAAATCAAGGAGGCAAAGTTGCATTGTAAGTTGCTTTGTAAGCTTCATTGATCCAATCAAGTTCTCTTTTCATGAAACCTATGTAGCCCTACGCCAGTTTTCCAATTTTCAAAGACAAAAGTCACAGTAGGGCTTGTGTTTTCGGAGTAAAAAAAATCCTGTATGACACAGAGTAAAGTCAGGCCGTCAAACCTGTATGGTCATGTCTTAATAAGCTCCAATTTTCAATTGAATAGCCCTCCTTTGAAAAAGATAACCGACAGGTTCTTGTGAAGGTTTTTCAGCTCAAGTATATTGCAAGTGAAAAGTTGGGGCCTTTTTCAAATTTCAAACTTATACTTGGTGAACAGATTTTTTTACTTAAAACGTCAGAAAAATATGTGACCTTTTTGTCCATGGCCTCTACTGTCTATTACCAGCCCGGATATATTTTTAAACCATTCACCACACCAAACATTGTTCCTGGGTTTTTTAGTAATCTTCACTTAAAATTTTTAGGGGGAATACAAATCGCTTGCTGTTAAAGTACATTTTAATGTAAATTCTGACCCCTAACAGTCAAACAAGAAGGTAAAATAGTTCTCAGATTTGAATTAAAGCTTGAGTTTAATTATTATACGAGTTATAATACATGAAAATGATAATACGTTTAAAAAACAAAGCAGGGAATTTTCCTACTTTGTAGCTTGAACAATTTTCATACCTCAGTTCCTAAAACTTTTCAGACCCTGGTTCTTAGAGACTAGTGCCCCTTTCTGGAACTTCGTTGTTTTTAATAAAATTGGTTTTAAAGTAGTAAGAGCTTTTCAAAGACCTCGATGTATCCGTAATCACTAAAAAGTTGAGATGCTTAAGAGTTTAAATAATGCAAATTAATAGGTTTGATAGAGCCTGGTCTTCCTTTCCTGTAAAGCGGCAGCAGAGTGGCCAACGACCCCTGAAACTCCTGGAAAACCCTAAAGAGTCCTGGAAAGAAACTGAAACCCATAAAAGTTCCATTGACCCGTGGAAAAATTGTAAAACTTCCTTATTAAAATAGCGAAAATAGAATTTACACCACCACTGTATGAAAAATCATGTTTATAGCCCCCATAGGTAGCGCAGTAAGCAGTTTCCCAATTTTTACTGGTGTGATACAAAGCCTGCTTAAATTAACAAGGCCTGATCAGCTGACCCATCAGTTCAAATAAATGACCCACACATGAAGTGAAATTCAAGTTTAAGAAAGTATACTTTTATCCCATTTTTTAATGTTTTGTTAACTGGATGTTATTGACTGGAAGAATATGTCATGTTTTGCTTGAGAGAGTCTGTTTTACTGTAGTCTTTCTTTAATTTGTTGCCCTAAATTTATGGAGTTTATTTATACCTTTATTTCTTCCCCGCCATTTTCAGCAACCCTTTCCGCTTAAATGTTCACAGTCATTGTGTTCATTCAGGAGGGAAGCATCTCCATCATTTGTAAAATGGGAAGAAATCAATGCATGTGCATTACGTATTGTAAGGCTCTCCTGGTCAGCTTTCGGCTGGATCATAACCAACTGAAAAATTACTACGTATTATGTTCTAGTTCCCCATACGTCCTCTGCGATCTATGTATTCTTAGCCAAGGTCCCAAGCAGAAAAAGATAATGTGTCATGTGACAATTTGAAAGTGTACCATTCCAATCCTTTGATCATGGCCCATCTCCATTTTTTCAAAGTATTTTACAGCCTGGTTGAATTGCTTCTCGATAAAATTTCAAATTGACACGGTATCTTTTCTCAGTGAAGAAACAGGAGAAATTATGCGGTGGCCTATGCATTTCTTTATCGAAAAGGAGGTGTTCAGATCTGCTTATTCATAATACAAACTTTACTTAGGTTAAGTGTCTTACGAAGATAACTATAGACTAGAAGCCAATATACAACTATACACTGGTGTTGCAGGAGAGCTTAAGGAATTATAGTCTAGTTTACACCTCGTCAACTTTGTAAACAATAAATTTTATACATCACCTTTGACTATTTTCGAGATCCAGACCCAAAACATGGCATACTTGCCTTGACTTTAATTTTGTTTTTTATTGTAAAGAAAATATTGTTCAGAACAATGTATCTTATTTTGATAACCTGATCTGATTTCAATTAAAATTAAAGTAAATTTCATCGTGATTTCCAATTCAAATATAAACTATTATTTTGATAAAATACCGCTTTTATACTAGTTGTTACAATTAAAAATCACTCACAGAGAGACACAAATTTTTAAATGTTTTTGAAAAGATTGTTTGCAGGGAGGGAAATTAGTTTAACAAGCTCTAAAGCCAGCCTAACAAAATAGTAAAGAAGAGGTCAGGTGGCTGAGATACCCCATTTTGAATTCACACGAAGAAACATAGATACACCAACGCAAAGACGACAACAGTACACTGTGCATGGCTATAGAAGAGATCGCCACACTTTTGTTTCATTTTCCTTGTTTTCATATATTTCCCTACTAAGGATATGATCAGAAACCTGGAGAAACTTGACAAAATATAAAGTGCAGAATCAAACAAATGAAAAAAAGACGTTTAACCAAGGGAATTTTGGTGTTATGTACAATTAGGTTTTTATTAAATGGAAAAATTTCGTTTGAATTTGGATACTTTACTTGAAAATACTGTGCCCCGAAATGAAACTAAGAAAACAAGCTTTAAGGAAAGAAACGAATCAACCGTTTTTAAAGTAACATATATTTTTAATTACTTGTTTTGTTAAGCAAGACCATGCTGCAGCTAAATAAAAAATAGGTGATTTTTTTTGCGTTGACTGATACTCATATGTCTGCCCCCTTTTCACTGTTTTGCTTGCAGATGCTCCAATTCAAAGAATTTTTGTGCCGATTTAACCTACAAGGAAGACGGTGTCACAGAAAAGGTTATTATTGATTAATATTCTTTTTACTTAAAAAGCTGCCCTTATGAATGTACAATGGCGATTTGTTTTTTCGTTGGGCCTTAAATGACATTTTTATATCAATATATCATTAAGGGATGACAGTTTAAATCTTCTTTTTTTTCAATTTTAAATAAGATATAGCTATTTTATCTCTTGTTCAACTTTCATTCTCATTACACTTTACAACTTTTAGCGAATAACCGGCTCCAATTTTTCTTCTTGTGCTGTATTTACCAAAATTGAAAGTAATTAGATTTAACTATTTTATACTTTAATGGTGCAGACGTGCCTGGTAACGGGATGGAGTTGTTTTGAGGAGTGGCACCATACCTATCTTGTGTTTGTTGTGTTTCTTCTCTGTAATGCTGGAAACCATATTTCTGGAGGAGTGTAATATATGCTGTTATATGATTGCGTGCTGTAGGGAATGGATAGGTTTTTTTATTTTTCTTGTTGTAATGTTTATTTTCTTGCCCCAAATCTTTCTTTTCCCCAGCCAATGTTGTGATTTTTTTGTCCGCTATTTCATTATTCTTAATGTCACCTTTTCTGATCAACTGTCTTGTGTTCTTTTTCTCTTTGACCCAAGGACCAATAAATGCCTACAATTTTGAAAGTGTGGGCCAACGTTTCCTTAGCTAAGAAAATCTGTCTAATGTTGTCTTGATAAAAGTACTGGTAAGCCTTATACCACATCTAGTCTTTTAAACATTTTCTCTCTGTCGTTGGATATGCATAGGTAGACAAAATTGCCATGATATATCTGATGCTCTTCACTTCGGATAGTGAATATTAGCTCTGTGAAAGTTGATGGTAGTAGTGATAAAGCCAAAAAGTACTTGTGATCTGTAAACATCAAATGCTGATGAAAATGTTCTCACAGTCCATCTTTTACAGGAGATAAAACTCGTTTTTGACGTCGTTTGGTGTCATTAGATTCCAGAATGATTGGGGAGAATGTAGTCCTTCACTGTGTATATGTCAGAGGTTCCACTGCTTTGTGTCTATATCAAGTAGTGGAAATTATCATTTAAAAGCAAGCTCATTGAAATTGAATTAGCAAATTTCCTCATTTCTGGTCATATTTGTGACTGTGATTAGTTGTCATTTTAAACCATAACCCTAAACAGGCATGCTTTTATTTAGAATTTTGAATTTCTTCGCCTGAAGCGTTTAATCCACTTAATCTACATTATTTTCATGTGCTTTGGGTATGGTTTTTCTATTTAATTTCACTTTGTTTTTATTCTTTGTACCTTGGTAGAAAATGGGAGATTTCTAACCCATCTTGTATTGTCTTGATTTAGGTCCGTGTTTTTGATTTCAGTGAAAAAGAAGCCCTAAATTGTTTTTGCTTCAAGTATTTAGATCATGTGAGTAATTTTACCATGAATTTTGAGCATCATTATTTCTATGTGTTAAGTATTAAATATTTATATATAAATTTTAGACAGTTCTGACATCCTGCTGTTGTCTGTTTGATGCTGTGGCATTTTATGTATTTCTTATATTTTTTTAAGAGCATTTCATATGTTTTTTAGTTTTAACGTCATTTTCCCCCAGCAATTGGGGCTCAGACGGTGCCCTTCACAGGGACTTTTGATTTGGCAGTGAGGAATTTCTTGGCCGGATGCCCTTCCTGACGCCAACCGATGGCTTTTTCTTTTCGCAAAGTTCTAAATTCTCCTCGACAGCTCGGGGAATCGAACCCGGAACTCTTGGTTACTGTGCAGTGCACTAACCATTAAGCCACGGCTCCTCTAAGAGCATTTCATATGATTAATATGGAGAAATATCATTAAAGTAATAAGTAGTAGGTGAGAATTGTTCCAAGTTTAGCATAGTTCTACTAGCATATGGGAATCCTCTAACCAGTCAATCATGGTTCTTCTAAATACCTAGCCATTATTTAGCTATCTGTCTTTTGCCTCTTTTTTCTTTTTACATACTTCTTTATACGCACAAGTGGTTGTGTAAAATACAGAGAACAACTACGATTTAATGCTCATTTGAAACATTTTCAGTGTTATTAAATTGGAAGATAAACTTTCAAGAAACTCTCTCATTTTTTTGTTGCGTGAGCACTTTAAAGGCAAGGCAAGGCAAGCAGTCAATAATGAAAGGGTCAAAGTGAGAAAATGACACCATTATTGCAGCTGATACTGGTTATTGAATAATGTAGGAGATTCTTTATGTTAACGATTTACAATTTGAAATGCTTGATTTTTATTTCTGGTAGTCATATTATATCCTATTTCTTTAATTACGCACATTTTTACCGAATATGGAAAAGTATACATGTTTTTTCCAAGTATTCTACCAGCACCAGTGTGATCGGTAACTTTCCAACTAGCTTCTTCTGACCTAAAGTAAACTGTAAATACAACAGACCTCAGACAAAGATTTTTGTCTAATCACCCCACAGGAAATATATATGCACCAAACACTCCAAAAGAACAAATATTATTCATAACATCAGCAACCAATTTAGCAGTAACATGTACCTTTACTTATAGTAAGCTCTTTATAACAAGGGACACGTGGCGTTTCTACCCCCAATTTGATGTAAAGACGTGGTATCTGTCGTTTTTCATATTTGCTCTTGTGGTCTTTTCTCTAAAATAGTGCCTGTCAGTATATCATTATCTTGTCCTTCTTCGTCGTGGGACTGTTTCTTGGTCTTCGTGGTTAATTCTTCAAAATAAACAATATTTCATTCAAACTGATTTGAAATAGAACATCTCCTTCCCGTTGTTTAATTATATTTTGTTCAATATCTGTATGAGCAAAATGTGACAGGAACTCATACTCTTTGGTTGATGACTCATATTCCACTAGCTGTGTGTCCATTTCAATTAGTTGTTTTCCAAACTTATTTTCCCATTCATGAATCAATTTTCCTTTTTGAAAATCAGGTTCTGGCATCTTTAACTTGCAATAACTTAGACTGAACACCATTAAAACCGTATGATAACATTCAGTTAAAGGCATGCTTTTTATTTAAAAGTGTGACATTGTGTATTATAATATTGGCCAAGATCATCTGCTTGTAATAAAAAATGTCATTAAAATCTAACAAAGCCCTAGATATTATAAGAGTTAAATTCGTAATGTGGATATTTCTACTGTGTTTACCAGCTTCATCAAGTATTTGTGGTTTATTTTGGTCAATAAAGGTGGTTGTTACTAAATCGAAAATATGTTACTGTTTGGTTATAATTTTATTGAAGTTGAATAGGATATTGATCTTGGCACACATCTTAACACCGAAGCTTCTGCAGTTGACGCAGTGGTTATTAAGATACGCTTTGTAATCCTGAGGTAATGATCGTATAACGTTTTCAGCCTTTTTACCATTACCTTTTGCGGGAATAGGAGGGTGCTGAAAAATATTTTTAGCATTTAGTGGAATTTAAGACCACACTCACATTAGGGAAAATGACTAACTTGATTAGACAAATAATTTGAACCGGCCTCACTTTAATGAACGCGCAACCTTATTTTTAAAGTGTCCAAAAGGCACTCTTATGGTGTGTTTTATTTTGTATTATCAACTTAGACCCTATTTTAGGTATTAACTGCCCAATTGTTTCTGCTAATAAGTATGTCTATTTAATAGGACTTTGAGAGAGTGGAACTTGTTTTTTCTACAACCGAAAGATAAGCAAAGCTACATCTAATAGGTCGGCTTTTATTGTCTAAACTCCTTGCTAAAGCACATATTTTTTTATTTATTTCAGCTTTGTTTTATTGAATGTAATTTGCTTTAGAAATTTGAAAAGATATTTGTTGACCTTTTCATGCAGTTTTTTTATTCGTGCATCATAGATACGTAATAAACTTGGGTGTATTCTGCTGATCTACTCAATAATTCTCTCACGCACACTCACAAAGTAAGTACCAATGCTTCAACTGGTGAAATAACAGCCCATCAGAACTAATAGAATTTCAGTCATTATTTTCAAAGGCTCTATTTTTCCTGTCACATCCCTTCCAGGCGTTGATAAAAATTGTTCTCCGCAAATTTTTGGTCTTCAGCAGCATGTAATATTTTTACATGGCCTTAATTCCATTTTCTTTGCCATGTACTTTGAAAGCACTAATGACTTTCTTTGTATTATCTTGCACGCCATCAAAAAGTATTTAAATCTCTCTTATTGTTATTGTTGAGGACCTACTATGGTACTCCTGTACTCTGCTATTGCTTATGGTAATAACTATTTCATTCTTGGTAGATAGTATACGATGTTTGTGGTATGTTTTATTCTTCTCCAAAACCAGCTTTTGTTCGTCTCTAGTTGTTGTTTCATTATTATGAATATAGTCCAGCATTTGTTACATGGATCAAGATGGAGAAATGTAAGACAGAAGAATATCTTTCTTTAGTATCATTGTTTCTTGTTAGTCAATAGCTCCTATAATTTTTGAAACCCAGTATTAACTAAGCCTTTTCTTCGTTTAATGTCTTAATTGCATCTATTTCCTAGTTTTATCCAGCTTTCAATGTAATCAGACGGTATCATTAAGCATTCCAGTAATTGTTTGCTTAATCTATATAGGATAATTGGTTGTCCTACATAGAAATAGAATTATTGCAATTTTCACCTAGAGGTTTCTTTGTTGAATTGTAAGGAAATAGTTAGAGCCAAGCGTAGAAATTTTACTGATAATGTGCTCACGGTGAATGATGATTTAAACAAGGTAAATATTGGGATCCATCTTCCGTGACCTAGAAATTTGTTAGCTACTTTTGATGTTGTACTTTGTGAAAAAGCTGGAAAATTTTATTTAGAATTTCACCTTAACTTCAAATAGAAACGTTTTAGATTAGGTTATTAAATGTAAGTTTATCTCTACTTATGCATATTCGTATATATCTAGCTTATTTTTATTTGTATGCAGCTGTTAATATATAGATTTCTCTTTTTATCATCATTTCTTCCTGAGTAAAGGAAGTTTTTCTTTTAACACATTGTTTTATGCTTTTAATGCTTACTTTAAATCATTTTATCTTTTTGTACACGATTTGTTGTAAAGACAGTGTTATTCAAGAAATGTTTGCGCAATTTTTTACTGTCATTACGCGTTTCACAACATTATCCCTCAGATTTTACCACCTTTAACGTCGTAGCTACTTAAACCTAGTCTTCATATTGTTATTTTAGATACTTACGATATTTTTTATCTTTTTGTCACAAAGTCGACTTCCCTGATATTTAACAGCTGTATTTAACAAGAGTATGTATCATTATTATTTGATGTAAAATATTAATACTCCATGCGGGCTTTTTTTTAACTGTAGGATAACCGAAGAGTTGGGAGACGATTCATTTTTGCTGAATAAAAACGAGAAGTCTTCACAGGTATGCAAGATATCAGTCAGGATTCTTTTGTATGGGCAAAGATGCCATCATTAACAACCATTTTATCCATATGACTATGCGCTACAAAGATATAAAAATACTTAATGTAAGCAAAACATCCTTTCATCAATGTTGGCTAATATTACTAACATAGCAACATGTCATCTCACACCAAACACTGGGAAAATCATACAACTTAAAGAAAATCAAAAGGAACATGGTGCAAAACTTACGGAAATCAACTGGCCTAAAGCAACTGAAAATCACAACTTGAAGAAGTTGACACCAAGAAATTAGAAGACTCAAGGCTCAAGGATAAAAGCAACAACCTTTAAGTTGAAAAAATACAGAATCTACCCAAAAAGAAAAAGCTGCTAAAAATTATAAAAAAGAGCTGTTGAACATGGTATACGAGGAAGTAAAAGAGAGATATTGTAAAGGGTAAAACAGAGATAATGGAAAGGGGAAAAAAGATCAGCAAGTACAGGAAAAGGAAGGTGACAGAATGCCAGGAGGAATTAATTGAATTTGGTATGATTTTTCGATATATTTTTCTTGAGAGCAACAATGGTAAACCAGAATGCAGCAAAGAAAAACTTTTAAAACGTTTAAAAGCAAATATAGTGGTCAGTTTAGAAACTTACTATTTCGAGAGAGGAATCGTGTGAGGAATAAGGAAGCTCGGAAGTAAGACAACATGAGTGATTTAAAATGAAAAGAAGTCGAGGACTATGTACGAAATAGAGAGTCCATTAAGGAATTATTGAGTATCTTACAAAGTGTACAAGACCTGCCGGATAGTATTATAAAGGCAGTCTCTATTTATGAGACAAACGTGGACAAAGAAAAAAGTAACATGTTCATAGATTTGTGTAAAAGATTTTTGGTTTTGAAAGAGGATAACTCGAAGTAAATAGAGGTTATGCTATATCATTTCTGAATATGTTAAGCCATTTTTAGTCTTATTGCAAAAGTAACGATGAACATTTACAGGTATACAGCTACGTTGATGAACCAATGTAAAATGCCAACGTACCGGCTACCCAGGGCTACGTAGAACAAGAACACGATCCAGGAAGCTACAGATGAGAAGGAACACCTGACAACAGTTTGATTTGGTCACGCAATTGCCACAAACGTCTTTGGAGAGCATTGGCGAAGTACAAACAATAATGTTGGAATAATGTGACCGTTTTGGAAAGAGAATTACAATTCACACCAGAAAGGTAGCAATTTTGGATTGTAATTCCACCAGCTTGTACCTAGGTATAATATTTTTAATTTAATCAGGAATATTCAAGAAACGCATAGATAAGTTTCTTGAACAAGTACCAGGACAACCATAATTATTCAAAATTCAAGAAATTGTGTGAAACTGCACAGCACATATATTCAGAAGAGCATTGACTATCTAATATAAACTTTCCATAAATTATTATTACCTAGAAGTTCATTTACCCTAGGTCACTGATAGCGACCCGATGTTTGAGTTTATATAGCAACTCAAAACAAACCTTTTATAATAATCATAGTAATATTAGTTTAGTATATCAAGGAGTACGAAGATGATTTTATTAGCGTACTTTTTTCTCTTTGTTGTTAAGTGTCACTTCCCTCCTTGTAAATCTGTAGCAGATATTATTTGGAGACGTTATAATGGAATTACTCTTACAAAAATTTCACATTTGAAAAAACTGGGTTTTAAACACCCCAATGTGAATTAGATGTTGAATATTTACTAATTTATTTGGAAAACAATCTCATTCCGAAGCTTGTGACATGCAAAGCTATTAACTCTGGACTCAATAATTTGAGAGTATACAAGGATTGTCAATTGAAACTCTTGAAACAGGAGCTATTAAACAAGAAATAACTATGTCGATACAAAAATAAGAAACTTAAAAGTATGAAGGATAAATTGATACAATGCATGTCGTTCGTTGACCTTATTCACGCTATCTCCTTATGTACTAGGAGCAATGATGCGACTCTAAGAAAATGCAAAAAATTAAAAAAGAAAAAACTGGACAACCTTGGTTATTGTAAGAAAGACAAAGAAACGAACGATCCTGATCAAGTCATCCATAATTTTTCACTGAGGAACTTGAATGTTGCTGACCGCATGACACGTTTCGAAACCCTCTACCATGATGTTAAAAACTCAGACGCTTCAATACAGAACTTTGATTTACTCAAAGTTGATCTTGAGATAATTGATTACAGTTCATTTGATCGTTGCAACTTTTTGAAAGAACTCAATATTTCAAAACCTGAGCATGCTACTCTCAAGAAATTGTCATTGAATAAAGACATTGCAATCCTCAGGTCAAACAAAGGGAATTTTTTAGTTATTGTCAACCGGCAGGACTGCATGAAAATAATGCAGGAGCTAGTAAATGGCGCTGCCAAGTTTGAAAAACTGTCAGTGTAGGTTGGAAAGCAGTACAATTTCATGGTAAAAGAAATCAAAGCTGTTAACTCCTTTCAAAATTCCCAAATCTCTTTTTTCGGGCGTCATATATAAATACAAGTGCGCTGTGTGAAAAACCTCAATTACATTGGTTATATATATACACACATATGTTCCTCTGCATCTACGTCTTTCATCACTTATCAAGTTATCAACCTGGGAATTCTATTCCTTCACATTTGCAACCTCAACTATCCTTGCATTAAACTCGTACCCTCTCTGCTGATGTACTCACCTCTCTATCTTTCTTTTTAAAGTTTTAAATCATCCAAGAACAACAAAGGGTTGATCAGCTTCCTTTGAGAGCCAAATGTATACCCTGCTATATATTTTTAATTTTTTTATATATCTTATCTACAAAGATGCCATGAAGAGCTTCTACATCAAGGAAAATATGCAAGTGGACTATACTTAATGGTAATGAATACGGAGGATTGTTTTGAATCAAGACACTTTTTTCCATACAATCCCCGCTAAAACGTCTTCAGTTTCAACAGACCCCTATGGAGCATTCGCAACGGACCCATGCATGAATTGAGACAGTTTGAACTAGAGATATCTAACACAGTCAGATCATTGATCTTTATATTTCTTTATTATTCAAATTTGTCCAATTTTCTCAAGCCCAACTTCCTGGATCTCTTCCACTCTGATCAACCCTGTCTTGACACTGAATGTCTAATTACTCTGAACATTGTGCTACTTATCAATACACCAAATCATACTCCAGAACACCTTAGCTTGACCTCCTTCAGAGGCTTGCTTATAGCCTAGTTCTACCCTTTTTACAAGTTTCTTATATAGATGCTTTTTGTAATTCTTGAAGAAGTTATCTGCTCCTTTTATCCGCCCCTTATTACTCAAATATCCTTATTTTCTTGCTTGCCATTTCACTCTTGCCTTCAATCATGATGCACCAAATTTCAGTTCCTGCATTTACCAGTTGGTACTATCGCTCTATGCTGTCTCTTATTCTCTGCTTCAACTTTCTGTCTCTGGATTTACGTACTATCAGTAACTTTGCATATAAACAGACAGTTGCGATTTTGACGCAAGCCATGGCATTACATCAATTTCTTTCTAATGTAAAGTTACTATGACGTGTCATACATATGTGTTTGTTTTTTATTTTTAGTCGTTTATCAACTTATTGTTAACTGGAAAAGCAGTTTCAAATTGTTTTAACGGCCAACAGGAAATCAAGGACAACAAAACTGGCAAGGTAAATATTTTTCTTGTTACCTATTATAAGAGCAAGCTGTCAAAAGCCATTCACTATTAACCATTCTTTGGTGCTATCATCGAGTTCAGGGCATTAGCCCAATGACGAGTTCCGAGAAATGGACAGGAACTAATGGTAAACCGAAACATTTTTTGCCATAGACACGAATGTGTCCAGAACTCTCTTTTTAACACAAAGAAGTGAGTTTTGGGATAGGCATACTGTATTCGATTGAGCTATATCCAGGCTTTACGGTAGATAATATACTCTATGCTTTTTGACTATTTTTTTTAGATATTGCATTGACATTTAAGAAAATCATTAGGCATTGCATGTATAGTTTTATGCTACTCATTAAAATATAACGAGTAGCTCTCAAAAAAAAATATCCAAAGTAGGCTGAGGCATAATTTCATATGAGATTTTTTTGAATTCTAATTTTTAATAATTATCACTAATCATGATGCCTTTTTCAAACGATTTGAAACTTGCCATGTAGTTGTAGTTTCAGAGGGCACCTTACACAAAATCCAGAGAAAAATCAAAGAGTAAAATTACAAAAGCAAGAAATGCTTTTTATATAGAGTAGGATCATTTTATATTAATCGTCGATTTTGCAACGAAGTCTTATAGATTTTTGTACCTTGATTAAATTTGCCTTAGTTACACACTACTTTAAAGCGTAAATTAGATGCTCGCATTACGTACGTTATTAATGGAATACTGTTTTGATCCGGATAAATGGTAGCTTAAAGTGTTTCAGTCAATGTGACCTTACCTTAAATCATAGGTCCTTGTGGCCTTATCAGGACGTCAACAGCAAGTGGTCCTCAGCGTGCTCGCTCTTCGGCCAGAGCTTGTGCATGTTGGACTTGCAGCCAATGGGTTTTAATATCATCATTAAAGGTGGCGTGCCATATTCGAACTGGCCTTTCTCTTATTAATTTACCTCCTTGCGTCACCCAAATTATTGTATGACGTACGGGTCTTTCCAATAGCAGTCTCACCACATATCCAGCGAGCTTCCATCTTCTTTTTTTCACTATTTTATGCAGCTCGTTTTGCCTTGTGCGCCTGTAGAACTCTCCATTCGTCATCTTTTCCCATCATACAATGCCAAGAATTCGCCTTAACATTCGTAGGTTGAATACGTCGAGCTTCTTCCTTATCTTGTGTGTACTCCTTAAGATTTCGGTTGTATACAGTGCCGTGGATATCACTTTTGCCATATACAGCTGTACCTTAGTATTAATGGTTATCTGCATGGGTGACCGGAGGTGTGATATATACTTATCTGGCTATCTTTGCCTAACCTACTAAAAACATCTGACGCTCTTTTTGCAGTCTTTATGATAAGACTGCCAAGGTAAGTAAAATTTTCCACAGACTCCGGTGTAATTCCATTCAGTAAGACTGGTGTGGCAGGATGATCAGTGGCGTTCATTACCTCCATCTTTTTTTCACTGACGTTTAGCCCTATTTTTGCATTCCCAATTTGCAATCTGATGGTCATTTCATGGTATCTCTGATGGCTTTTGGCCATCAAATGCTCCATAGAATACTGAAGTTAACATCTTACATTGCATTCCTCATGACGAAGTCAGTGTACAAAGTAAAAAAGAGCGGAGAGAGGTGGTTGCTTTGTTTTATTCCGGACACAAGTATGAACTTTTCTCTCATAGGTGATACAGTTCCTACCCTACACGTTGGATTGGTGTGGATGGAAGTCGCCATTGTGACGATTTTATCGCGAATGCCATAGGATTCCATAATCTTCCAAATGAATTGTCTATAAAAAATATCAAACGCCTATGCGGAAATCGGTTAAATTAATTACAAAATTTGTCTGGGATTCTAAGCTCTATTTAGTGATATTTCTCAATACAAGTATCTGCTCTGTAGATGATCTGCGTTCCTTAAATCCTGCATGTTCTTCTCCGAGTCTTCAGTTTGCTACGTTCAATAGATGTTTTATCAACATCATTTTGACGACTTTTCCTTTGATACGGATAAGGGTTACACCTCGCCAGTTACTTCATTCAGAAAGCTCTCCTTTCTTGAGAAACTTGACAATATATCCTTTACTCCATTCTGCTGGGACAATGCATTCTCTCCAAATCTCATTGAAGAGCTCCTTAAATTAAGCAATAACAGCCTCGCCATCCATTTTTAGTAACTCACTATTGATGGAATCTAATCCAGGTAATTTTTTATTTTGTATCTCCTTGGTAGTCTCTACAATTTCCTCACTGATAGGAACCATCTCTACGTCCAATATCAGAGGCATTGACAAACTATACCAGTGACTCTGCGTTTCAGGTGCAGCTTGACTTAAAATTTCTTTGAAATATTTTGCCTATCTCACCTCTTGCGCAGCCTCAGTCGTCGAAATGTGTCCAGGCTTGCTTTTGACCGGAAGATATTCTCAGCTGTGTTTTCCATTTAACTGTTTATGATTTTGGACAATGCTCGTGTGTCGTTCCTTTCGGCTGCTTCTTCCGCCTCTTTATCTTATGTTTAATCCATGCTTACTTGTCTTTCAGACCTCTTTTCTTCACTGCTTTGCCAAGTTTTCATTATTGCCCTGCACTCTTCTATCCTGCTCTCTGGTTCAAACTTTCTTTCTTAATGTGTTGTTGCTGTGACCCTCATCAATAAGCTTACAATAATCTTTAGATATTCATTGTTCTTTCCCCAGCACATTGTGTACACTATCTCTGAAAGCATCTCGGCAGGACAACCATTTTTCTGTAATATCCGAATCACTCTGAGGGCTAGCAAATCAGTTCGATTAATAACTTTAAATCCCTCAACCAATTCTGGATTCAAGAGATTGTGTACAGTGAAAATCTTGCGTTCACCTCGCTTTTTGAATTTTCTTCAGGTTTAGTTTCATCTTTCCTGAATTTTCTTTAGTTTTAGCTTAACCTTTTCGTCTACCAAATGGTGAGCTGAGAGGACATCAGCTCCTCTAAGGACCGTCACATCCGCTAGCGATGATTCCCATCTTTAGCCGATACAAATGAAATTTCTGAGTATTGTAATCTGGTGATCTTCCAAGTTTATATGCGGATTGTCCTGTGCTTGAAAAAGTGTTGCATATGCATAAACTCTTCTTATTGCAGAATTTGAGCTTTCGTTTTCGTATTGTCATCTGTTACTGCTGTAGTGCCAAAGGGATCCACCACAGTGGAATCGTCAACCTGAATCTGAACTGAATCAAACTTAACATTCCAGTCACCTGGTACAATTTTCAAACCATGTCCAGATAGGTTTTCCATCGTGACCTGTAGCTGTATGTTGAAGTCCTCTTTTTTATCTTTATCTGAATTTTATGCTGGTGTACAGATCTGTACTATTGTTGTTTTAACCTGGTGAGTATCAGCAAGTATGAGAGAGCTTTCAACCTTACAGTGAAGTTTATGAGTGAAAATTGTCAAAAAACCTAGTTCAATAGGACGAATAATGGTTTGGTTTTTTTTTTAGGTTTTAGGGTTTTTTTGTAGGTCATTCACCCTAAGCAAGCCTTGAAGCCACTTGAGTGCAGACGGTTACTTTTCTTATTAGAATCTAAGCCCTAGTTTCTGGAAGATATAACATTATTACCAAAAAAAAAATTAAAAAGTAATTATGCAGACCTTGGTCATTTATTAATATTCTTTGAAGTATAAATTACACGTATTTGTGCTGCCGCTATCTTCTAAAAGCTACACTTCAGTTTTTCTGCATTAGAAGAGCAGGGATGCATTCATTTTTAGTCACCTAGAAACTGTTTGCCAATTGTAATTCATAAGCATCTAACCACACCTATTAAAAATTCACAACTTATTGTAATGCTTTGACATTTGTTGAAACAAATAGCATTCTGAAATCTGAAATAAACAATAGTTATGACAGTTATTTGATTTTGTAATGTGCACTTGATGTTTGCAGTACAAATAGTCTCCTTACTTGACACTTTCAGACCAAGCTTATACAGGGAATACCCGAAAGGAGTGAAATTGGATTTTTACATTTAAAGGAAGTACAAAACTCAATAAAATACGAGGTTTGCTGTTATTTAATTATTTATCGTTTGTACTAACCGCAACATACCTTCCTGTCTATCTATCTATCTATCTATCTATCTATCCATCTATCTATCTATCTATCTATCTGTCTGTCTATCCATCCATCTATCTATCTATCTACCTACCTACCTACCTATCTATTTATCGATCTATCTATCTGTCTGTCTGTCTATCTATTCACCTACCTGTCTATCTATCTATCAATATATCCATCTATCTATCTACATTTCTTTTCCCCTTTTAACCTCCCTTCCCACACTTCACTCCTTCTCATTCTCTTAAAATTGAAAATATTGAAAATTCCTAGTGACCCGTGCTGCACAGTAAGATTAAACAATGACTTTTATTTATTTGGCTTCAAATGACTCGCTTACTGATACTGCTCAGTATACTCTTTATTTACGTTTATTGCGACTTCTTTGGAGCAAAGTCATACCTTTCATTGCTTCAAATATATCATCAGAATGCTACATATTCGTTTAAGATATTTCCCATTCGATTATGTTTTCCTGTCTGATGTTTATCAGAAGAACGGAAACGAAGGTTCCTCCAGACACCGTTACTCACGCACTAATAGTTCGATGTATGCAGTTGAAGGCTATTACTCTCAATGAAAGATTCACAAATTCCAGATTTTTATTTCGAATTTAACACAGATTTTTGTACAGATGTGTTTTTGTGCGAAAATTTTGATTAGATGTGTTTCAAATTTTTTATTTTGACTTTCAAAGTGAAAAATGAGAGATTAAATATCATAGCCTATTGTCTTGGAGGAACACACAAAGTATTCAGAGTTTGTGGTTCAGTGAATATAAGTTACGAAATCAGGAGTCACTCACAGCATTTCTGAAGCCTAGGTCTTTTCAAAAATTAATAGTCCCTTTCATTAGTTCAAAGTACAACTGCAATTTGAAGATTTTGAAATTAATCTGTTAATGATATTACACTGTTGCTATATATTCATCCGTATTTTGCAATTCACTTTGCATTTTTCTCTCTAGGTCGGAAGTCGTCTGAAGACTCCCTTGTATCCCATATGGATTGTATTGAACAATGGTCAGTTTTCAGTAATGCATTCGAAAAGAAAAGACCTTTTGAATGATTGGTAAGAAAGCTGTACATTTAGTACTTGTGGTACTTGGCGTATTTTCTGTATTAGCTATTAATGTCCTGTAAAAATTCCCTTTCCTTTGTAAAGCAAAATTCGTGTACAGCATACAAGGATATATATATGCGAATTTATTATTTATTATTTGGTGTGTATATGTGTTTATATATATGAATACAAATATGCAATGGACATGTGCAACTTCCAGACAGACGGAGACCGGTTTATATAATATATATATATATATATATATATATATAATTGTTTAATTTTGTGTATTCGTATCAAAAAGTGCTTAATACATATAGCAGAGCAATATACATAATACAAAACACGAAAAATAAGAACTGTGATTGCAACTAATAGTTTCACGATGTTTGCCTGATGATCGAAACATCGTGAAACTATTAGTTGCAATCATAGCTCTTATTTTTCGTGTTTTACCTTATGTGTATGTGTGTATATATATATATATGTTTGTGTGTGTGCTTCTGTTTCAAACGAACTATTTATAGTACATTAATATCGCCATTAATATCACGCTCATTTTCCCCAACTCTTTTTCGCTGATAGTCGACTGGACCAGGACGCCAGTGTAAGAAAACACAAGTCAAATGAGTTTTTATCCATACGGAAAACAAAGAGAGGATCGAGTAAACCCACCGCTTTTTGTGAGTGGTTGTCTGAAATAATTAAAGATCAGACAAAGATGCTGAGAAGGAGGTGATGATACTTAAATACGAATTGCCTCCTGATCCTAAATGGAAGGCAGATCTGGCTCTGACAATTAATTTAAACCATTTTGGCCGGAAATTTTTTACGGAATTTATTAGCTATTAATGTCCTGTAAAAATTCCCTTTCCTTTGTAAAGCAAAATTCGTGTACAGCATACAAGCATATATATATATATATATGCGAATTTATTATAAATTATATATATATATATATTGCATAATATTATGTTATTATATTATTTATTATTTGGTGTGTATATGTGTTTATATATACGAACACAAATCACAATTGACAATTTATGTAAAGTCTTACACTATCTTGTTGCCTGATCTCGATTAACACAAAACTCAGTTATAGGATCAAAAACATTATAACATACAAAGGATATTGTGTTTCAGTATCGTTTTTCAGGACGGTCTGAATTCATGGGCCTTATTACTTATTACTTATTCATTACTGCCTTAAATAACGGGCAATCTGACCCTATTTTGTATATGGATATTTTTTTCTTCACCCCTGGTTTTTCGTAGATCACTATGAAAGAATAAATGTAGGACATTGAAACCTCGTCTCTTTCCTCAGAACTTATCGAGAATGTTTAAAAGTCGATATTGAAATTCATTTCTATGTTGTGTCATCAAGAAATGCCTACATGTAGTAACTAATTAGCAAAATTATAATAGGAGGTGCTATAAAATTCTGGCATAAGATTCAATAGACATATTACTAATTGTAGTAACCAGAAAGTAAGTTAAGAATTATCTCACCGATTTTCTTTCCTTCTATCAAATAGCACTTAAGAAAGACCACGTTGGTCAAAACGTTTCGTTTCGTTACGTCTTAGACAAAAAATGTTTACCTGTCTTTACACATATATAAAAGACTAGCCATTGAAAACTGTGTTCATGGTACCAAAGATACCTAACAAGTATGGATGATGTTTAAAGATATCTAACTTTTCATGGAGACGTTATGAATGTTCAACATCTCTTTCTATAAACCATTTAGCCTAATTATTTCATTTGTTAGTTCAGTATTTTGAATTCACATTTGAAGTCAGCACGCATTGGACACTGACTACGCTATGTTTGATATGTGTTCAGGAACTGATTTTTTGAGATAAAAGGGGTTCAAAAAACGAGCTTCTCATAAGAATTGACTATGAACCATACAAAAACAAAATTGATTTAGCTGCACTTTTGTTATCCCCTACTCTAAAAGGAAACTGGAGCGGCGATTCGATTTGTACTGTACTGTAGAAAAATCTCGACATATTGATATTCAACAAGAAATCCGTCTTACAGTGGGTAAGTAAAGTGTTGTGTGCCTTAGCATGTTTCAAATAACGTATCGAAAGAATAGACATTAACTTTTTATATGTATTAAATTAGTGATCATTGTCATTACCTTGCTGGGGGGTTACTTTTCGGTGGGCCTTTTTGTTTTTCTATGATGTAATGTCGGTATCATTTACTTCGCAAGTAAAAGACCGTCTTTTCGCACACTTCAAATAATACTACAGGCCTTTTGTCTTTTTTATTGTATCAAAAAGATTAATAGCATTAATTTTACTTGAGTAAGTACATAAATAGAATTGAGTGCACATGCCGTATATTGCAGTTGTTTAATGATACATTGAGTGGTTTGCTGTTATATTTAACAAGTAGGAAAACATACAATTGAGATCGAGCAGTAATGAAAAAATAAATTTACTAAGATACAGATACAGTTAATCACTCTTATAACGTCCATGGTCTTTAATGGTTGTTATGTACATATTTTTCTCCAAAGGAGTTTTTTATTTATCATTTAAATCATGAATAATTTTGGGGTTTGATAACTCCTATTACATAAAAAGATATTCCAGTAAAGGAAATGCAGAATTGGAGAGTACTCTCGAAGATTTAGACAAAAAAGGAAACGATGACATGGTAACTAATTTTTTTGTGCCTTTAGCATCAGAAAGTCTCTACACAAGGACAAATCTATTATATTGCCAGCAGAAAAATGATTCGTGCAATTACTTTTTTCTATTTTGTTTTGTTATTTGGTTAAGAACAATGCAAGACATTGAGTTTTTAAGTGCAAGAAACTGTGAAAAGAGGACAGATAAAAAAAATTAAACTGTGAGATAAGAGTTGACCTTAGACTTAAA
The DNA here is from genome assembly GCA_003991215.1 of Morbakka virulenta. NCBI lineage: Eukaryota > Metazoa > Cnidaria > Cubozoa > Carybdeida > Carukiidae > Morbakka > Morbakka virulenta. The sequence continues at coordinate 1,200,035 of RDPX01000069.1, read as the reverse complement.
ATAATTGTCAAATGATTGAAGAGCGTGCCACAACCGTACCGTATGAGAAAAAAATACCACATTCACAAAAATATATATTACAACGAGGAACAAAAACTGGGTAGGGATGAAGACGTTGAGAAAAACGAGTCACACGTGATGCAACAAACTGAGCTGGTGCCAAGAATACAACTTACCAGAACACTCCCAATTTAGAACCAAAAGAAAAGACTAAGACAAGCCTCATTTCGTCGATGACACAAAAGTTGAAGAAAAGCAGCAAGATTTTGACCTATCAGTATTCCATGCAAGGGCAGATTATAGATTTATAGAGGTACATAATGACCTTCAATCGCAAGGCACTCGCTAACAAGATACAAGGAAGGTTGAATATAAGGACATCAAGAAAGATTTGGATAAAATGACAGATAAGGTATCCTCAGGGATGAGCATTCTTCAGGCAACTTCATTCGAGTTAACATCAGAATGTCGGTTTTCTACGAATATTGGAGTAGTGTAAGGACTCGGTCTCCTGTTGAATAACATCAGTTTCGTTTTCACCGCATGGAAAATAACTAGCTACTTCCACCCCCATTTTCTGTCAGCCTAAAAGTCAGAATCTAAATCTTTTGCACGTTTAACCTGTTCCTGCTGAGTTTCCTTGTGACCAACATTAGAGAAAGGTAGTATCATCACCATAGATAATAAGTGACTGAAGCAGGTTACCAAGAATATCATTGATGTAGACAAGGGAGAGAGTTGGACCAAGAATCGAGGAATGTCAGCATTAATGGAAAACTCATCAGGTGTAATCGATTCTAATGTGACACGCATCTTATTATTGGAGAGAAAGTATTTTACAATACCATAGACCCTTCTATCGATACCATACTCAGAACTTTTCAAGCCAACATACCACACCTTATTAAATACTTTAGAAATGCCAAAAGCTATAGCACACCTTTCACCAGTTCTATTAACAGAGCTATAGATTTTTTCAATGATTACTATTAAATAATCTTTAGTGAAGCAAGGGCCTATAAATCCATAATGAAAATCACCAAATAGACCTAAGCTTTGCTGGAATTCTAGCAGTATATTATTGCAAAGTCATTCAAAAACCCTGCAAATGACAGAAATTATACTTACTAGTTAATATTTAGCAGGATCAAATGAATCACCTGTATTTATGAAGATTGGGACAACATTAAAAATTTTCAAGGAAGATGAGGGAAAAGACTCAGATTGGCAAATGTAAGACAACTACAATAATTGAAACTAGTCCGGAGAAAATAGACTGGTCAAGCCCATCAATAATCTTTGCAAACATGCATGATTTTTTTATGACAGTCCAAAATCTGATCAGTTCAGTGACAGAAGAATTAGGAGAAAGCAACCAAGCAAATAGATCAGGCATTTCCCATAAAAATAGAGAAAACCGAACACTTTCAAAAGTTGGAGAACCCACTGACTTGACAGAATTCAAACCACTATTGTAAATCTTCCAGAAATCTTAACTTCCAAACATGTAAAAATTATTGATAGAAAAGCAAATAGGGAGGAAACACACCACAAACTCTGCATCTGACGGATGATAGGTAATTCTAAAAGAAAATTGTTTCTTATGAGTAATAACTGCTTTAAGCCACAAAAGGGGCATTTTGTCTTGCAGAAGGGCTTCAGACCGGTGGGCTTGCTCGTGTATGGAAAAAGCTTGACCATTAGAAATGGAATATCGTTGCGAAAAATGAACAACGAAGTCACAGAAGAACTTTCTCATGGGTGGAATGCTGTTTCAACACAAAAGTATGCACAAAAAGCTCTGCCAAAGTAGATGTGGAAAGGCAAAACCATTTTCTGTACAAGATGTAATGCAATAATCATATTAGTTTATTTGTTGGAAACTCAAAAAATTTATTTGGATAGTGAGCCAAAAAAATGCGCGTGTTGTTGGAAACAAGAGGTACAAATAGCCAAGCCATTGACCATAATTGAGCATATAAACTCAGTTTTAACTTGAGAAATGACTCGGTAATAGATTTTAAGCTAGCGTCTGCATGAAATTCAACTGAAGTATTTACTTTGTTGCTGATAAAAATTAGATTAATTTTGGTCTATTTTATTATTTGTGAGATATGGCTACTGCCTTTGAAAACGGAAGAAAATAATGAATCGAAGGGATTTCGGCAACGCTTATGACAGAGTCTTAACACCTTTTTCCTAACCTAATTGCCTGAGAGTGAGCAAAGTATACATTGAGACTTATTCAAGTGCAAAGTGTCCAATCTATAACATGATTAATTTTATCATACCTCTAATGAGTTACTGGTTTGAATCTGTCTTCAAGATACCGTCACAAGTTTATTGCCTCCCGAAGAAGATGAAGAGGAAGATGAAGGCTCTTCGTTAGAGAGCATTCTCAGAACAAAGTAAGATTTGCTCTTAACTTTGTTATTTTGTTGTTTCATGTTGTTGCTATATGTTGTTGTTTCTTGAAGTAAAAGGATTAAGGAGTGCATGAAGAAAGACGAAGATGAGACTTGCAGTTCTGCATGTAGTAGAATCTTTTTATTTCGTCGAATTTTTTTACTACTGCAGCAGCAACTATTTTTATGAACCTTAATTTTTTAATCTCTACAAGGATTCACAGATATGTCTTTTAATGACCCTCTTGAATACATAACACTTTAGCTCAACTAATGGGCAAGTGCCTGTGGCTGTCATTCATTATCTTCTTCTACAATTAGTAGCCTTTTGCATGCTAGTACAAGATTAATTTCGATCAAAAAATGTTATGAAGGATATAAGAATTAACACTACTTTGCTCATATTCTCAAGTCTGGTTATTTTGTTTGTACTTACAGATGGTGTGATGCCGTCATCAACTGGAATGGGAATAAAAGATTTTGAAATACTCATATGCTGTATTGAAACAGGATAACTTCAATAAATTTCCTATTTAAATGGTATATTTTTTACGTTTTCAAATATGTTAAGTAGCAACAACCAAACACAGGCGAACAATTAGTATACCCTTGCTCATGATTTTGTCGAGTTTTTTGTACTAACTTATGTATTGAAAAAATATTTGGTAATGATTTTTTAATTGCTTTTTAAAGAGAATTTGTAATGTTATTTGGTTGCATTGCATTTTGTTTTACCTTGAGTTGAAGTTTGTATATTTTTAACATTGCTGTATATTCCGTGGTGTTGTCTGCTCGGCACCTTTTTACTATGTATTGTATTTACTTGTAGCTTAACCACTAGCTGTTATCGTCTGTTTACTCTTTGATGTTGGCTTTCTGTCTTATTAAATCTCCTATTGATTGCATCGTTTTAGATATCAAAGAACAAAAAAAACACGATTACATATTGCTGTTTCCATATTCCTCCTTGTGAACACAATCGGATTTGTTTTACCTCCCTTGATCTCGTAAACAACCTATTTGTACCTTCTTGCAGCTATTATTCACGTTAGAGTTTATTGCATCCTCCAGACATCACTTTCCTTACCTCTAGGAATTATGTTTCAGGCCCTGTGGTTTGCCCACTGATTTGCTCATAGCCCATAGCCCATAGCCCATAGAAAAGCAGACGTTAGGAATTTGGTCCACATATTTGAGATGTTTGTAGAATATGCCTTAGATACTGACCTTTGCACATTGAACCACTAGGAAATGAATTGTTTTTTATAAGTTAAGAACCAAACAAGACATAATTCCACTGAGTATATTGAATTGCGAAGAAATAATAGGGGAGAAAAGGTTAAGCTAAGAGATAAGAGTTTACTTTAGACTTTAAAACATTCAAGTCATATGATAGAGGAAAGCACTCAGAAGCCAAATAGTTCCACAATCTACCTGCCCAAGGATAAAAGCTACATTCTTTGAAAGATTTATGACAACGAAGGGCATTAACTGCATAAGGATGAAGACTTTAAGAGAAACGAGTCTCCGTGATGCAACAAACGGAGCTGGTATCAGCGAGGAAAACTCATCAGAATACTTCCCATGATAATACCTATATATGCATTTATGTTGGCATTAATGAGCTACCTTAAAATTACAAATATTAGTGTCCAATATAGTAGCGTCCAAGCTATAAGCCGTAATTTGAAAAATGCCGCCAAACATAAAGCAATTTCTCTGTTTATTTTTCTTCCACTGCTTTTACCTGACTACATAGTATATCTTTATGCCGTCCCGGCACTCACTTTCCTTTACTTTACCAGGTAGTCGTATTGCAGTAACAGGAAAACCTCAATAATCTCTTCCCTTATATCTTTACGAGATTTGGTTCACCTGGTGCTTGCGTGAAGAGTTCTAGGATTGTAATTTGAGCCATCAGCGGGCATTCTCATCGCTGATTGTAGTATGAAAGGTATTTCTGATAGTACGTCTTTTAATATCTCTGGAAGGTTCAATTTTTGTTTTAACACTTTGCTTTCTAGTTTACGACATTCTTCTTGATTCTTCATTATGTAAACATGCCACAGGACCTCATATTTTCCCTTCCAAAGGGAGTGGTATAAACATGGAAATTAACCTGAATAATATCATAAAGTGAGACTAGAGATGGCTTGTAATAATCCTCTTATGAAATAGTCTTGCCGTCTTTGGGCTATGATACCTATTTGTTCTTATTGCCATCAGGCAATTCAGAATGACATCTCGCAAGCAGTTCTGCATGTTATCCTCTTTTCAGTTACTTTCTTTCGTCTAGATGTTACCACGTTGAACTTTTATTGTTCTGGTGGCGAGCGAAGCGAACCAGCAGGCCTAGCAAGAGGCGTAGTTTCCCGCCCAAATCTATGTTCTATCCTGTACCAGGTGGTGAGTGTTCATTCAGCAGAAAAAAGTGGCGCAAGATGCTTTCTTTTAAAGCTACACCATAAAATTTGGTGTCAAGCTTGGCGAAAATAGCTGGAGTCAAGCTTGGCGAAAATAATTAAGGTGCTATTAATTATGCGGTTATATTCCGAGCAGTTAATGAGTTATGAAGTAATTAGATTTTTCTTATGAAACAAAATTTTCTTATTTCACTAATAATCTCCCAAAATGAACGAACAAAAAAAAAATATGTATATATCAGTATATTTTCTTGACCGAGCTTTACATTTAGAATTTGCTGGACCTAATGTTTTAGGTACAACTCGTAATAAACAAAATTATCATTACAATTATTTGTTACAATTAATATCGTGCGGAACTCAGTGTTTTACTTGGAACTTCAGTAAAGACAGCACAAGTATCACATTTCTAACATCAGTTGAAGTTTGAAACAAATATGCAGTGACGTCCATGCAATACGTTTTCCTGCAAGATAGCCAAATTCCATAAGTCCTTACTCAATACTTTGTCTTCTTATCTTTATTATCTTGGCAGGTTTAAGTTTAATGCGAACTGTTACGTTTTTGCATTTGTTTCCCTAGCTATTTCACTTGTTGTTTCCTTTTTATCATGCCACTTTCCTTCACTCAAACCCAGGGGCGGTGGGCTGCGCTGTGACTGCCATGACTGTCATAGCAAATTTTAGTCAAAACCAAGATATTTTTATTTGCAGTTAATTCCAAGAACACTGTGACACTGTACAAATGTAAAGTTCTCAGCAAATGAACACAAGTTGATCTTATTCCTGTATATATTTTTGTTTGCTATGTCTTGTGATGGGAGATCATACAACGGCGAGAATAGAATATTTTATTTTCGATGACAAAATTTTTTTAAAAAATTGGCCCTGCTATGACATTTCAGGACGTAATAAAAATGGTGCCCACACAGCGAGGCTGATTGCCACTTATTGTCAAAGGCCCAACAATAAAATGCCGTGAATATGAAACTTCAGTAGCCTTGCCAACCGTCCCGGAATTGACATCTGGTGTCCCGTGTCCCGGGCTGGATCACTTTTGTTCCGGACGTTGCTGACAGCTCTGCAGTAAGCCCAGGCCAAAGCTTGCCCCAGTGGCAACTATTTACTAAAACAATTTTTTCTTTCTTCACAGGAACAGCTCTTGCAGTGTCAGTAGGAGTTCTGCGTGATAAGTTCTGTGCTGTTTCTTTTCATTGTATCATTGTCTGTATGTTGCTGTTAATTTGGATTAAGTTAAGTAGAAAATTAAGGTTAACAGAGCTCCTGCTATTCTTAAATTATCAGAGGCAGTTTTTTGCAGCTGTTTGAAGTGCTTTTATCGACATAAACGGGAACACTGCAGTCAAAATTGTAAAAATTAATAGAGCACAGCATTTATATTTTTCTTAGCGAGAGTTCATTTATAATATTTCCGTAAATTAAAATCGATATATCTTTGAAAATTAAATATCTTAATCCCTCATATGAAAGCTATGAGTATAATAAATTGTAAACTGTTTGTTGTGACATTTAAGTATGTTTTCTTTTTTTCGTTTTCTCTATCCTTTTTGGCGTCGGGTTAATGGCCGATCCCTTTTAAAGGTGGAAGCACGTTTTCAAGTGAACCGGAAATTGAGTTTTGTTTGTTTGTTTGTGGTTTTCTTTGTATTAAGGTGTCCCGGAATGGCGAAACAGAAAGTTGGTAACCCTAAACTACAGCCGGCAAAACTAAACCGCTTTTGAATCAACACAAAGGTCGAATGTTGAGTTTTAAAGTCACTGGCTAGTAGGAAGAATATAAAAATACTGCAAGCTTTTCTTTTTCATAACAGAAAAATGTGACTTTCAAGCTGAATTCACTGTATTTCAATTGCGATTTTCAGATAACAGTTCTATTCTTGTTTTCTTTTTATGATGATGTAACACATTAATTTTTCCTTCAGTTTTCATACAGTTTTCACTTTGTGTTGTGTAAGAATAAATGTGCTTGTCTTGTATTGCTTTAACAATTCAGCGAAGTATTAGTTTTGTTTCTTTACAGAAGAGCTTAAAGTTTATTAGCTCTACTTTTTCACCCCTAGAACAAGGGGGTGGCCGTAGATGCCCACCCATAAATGTAATAGTAAGAGAAATGTTGTGCCCGCCACCCCATATACTTACACGACTAGAAGTAGCTCTTTGCCTGAAATTTGTTTGAAATAAAGCTTGTGAAAAAATAATCTTAATTTTGCTGCTGTTGTTCAGAAATTTCTATGACTTTCCTTAAAAAGATGTTACTGGTCAGCAGAAGCAATTAATCTCTTCTAAAAATCCTTGCTCGTTTTCGATGTGTTAATAAAGATTTTTCCATGCTCAAGAAAAAGTAAGTTTGCCACATCCTAAATTAATATTAATTATTGGTGTTTACAACCTTAGACGACCTAAAAAAACAAGGCCAGCAGCGGTTTGATTATCACTTTTAAATCTCAAAGACTGACCTTTACCTGGAATTGTGGCTCTTTTATATTTGGCTCCATAAGGAAATATTATGCAGCAATATAAACAAGCTTAAACAAGCCCATACAGCTGTGGACAAGCTTGTTCTCTTAGCTATTCTCAGCAAAATGATGCCCCAAAGCTCATATTCCCTATCAGGGCAACTATGTGCAAGCCTTGGCTAGTTATGGCAAACTGTATCAGATGCTAGAACCTATCCAGTTGATGTTTTGAATGTTTTGAAGAAAGCAATAATATTTTACTAACATACAATCTCTAATAAAATTTACTAATTTTGATTTACCAATAGTAACTAATATTAACATGCAGGAACATATGAAAATAGGTGACAGGAAACTGAATTCAAATTATTGGGTGTGACTTTGATGGGCAGCTGCCCTTGATACTGAACTATCGGAAGTTTATTCTTTTTTTGATAATTGCTGCAACGTAAGGTTCCAGTATTTGTTTAAAAAAGGAAAAATATGTTTTCACTTAAGTGGATTCGAACTAGCGTCCATGGCTGCCATGACCACATGTTCGCCCAAATGAGCTATCAGATAATTTTTGCAACAATAAGTTTTACTTAGACGTGGCGTTCTTTCCCGGATTTCCATTCGTTGGATGACAAATCGGAATCACAAATGCTGGCTTGAGAGCCCACAGAACGACGACTTTCCTTTCAGGGTCAAATCAGCTGGTTCCATCTAGCAAGCATAACAAGGCATCAGTTAAAATAATGTATTATAGAGGGGAAGGATTTAGAATTGTAGAGAAGTAAAAATTATGTATACACCGAACTGAATTAGAGCCAGTGCCTATAAATAAGTGTGAATTTCAGCCATTGCCTCTCGTCCTTTACCAGATCATTTTTCCTACCATATCATTTACTTGTGCCGTTTTGGTTGTTAAAACGAGCCAGCATTTTCTAAATTTTAAAAATTGCAGAGTGAGCAATTAAATTTACTTAAAGACATTTTTTTTAAACTTCAATATTACTTTGTATAAAGCTGCATTTAATTAAGGTCGTTTGAATTTGAATAGGTAAGGGTCTCTGTAATCTTATCGCAGTGACGGAATTTTCCCTACTTAGCATTTCTTTTATATACTGAAGGTAATGTAAGATTTGCTGGCATAACGGTGTATTTACCATTCCTTGTATTTTCCTTGCATTTTTGGTCAAACTTTTACTTATAGGATATTAATCATTGCACATACTTCTAGAACAAAGTTTTAGTTCAAATCATCTTTCTCAACCTTTCTGTTATTTAATAGGGCAGCAAAAGTTCATCATCTAACCATCTAACACATAACAAATTTCTCCCGTCTGGATACATCAATTGTTTCGTCAGCCACTTCACCAAAGTACCGACATTCGTCTGCTCCATCATAACACTGGCCTTTGCATCTTGAATATCAAGGTCAGCTCGTGTTTTGAAATCTAAAATTTTTTTTAAATCATCCAGTACCTGTATGTCAAGGATAATGATATCATGAATAGAATGTTTATAAATGGTATAAACAATTGTTTTATCACTCCAAAGGACCACAAACCTAATTTCCTAAATAATTTGAAAGTGAGATTAATCAATCCAGCAAAAAATGAAATAAGCAGAATGGGCAAGGTAATTCTAGACAGAATTAACAACGGCCTACGAGACAAGACAAATGTTAACCAATGTAAACCGGATTTGCAAACCATGTAACATTCCCGTAAATCTCTTTTACTTAATCACGATCAAGCTTGGAGTTAAAAAGGTAATCATATGTTTGATGTAACCATCGGTGCATACGATGGAGACGAAGCATGCGAACTTATCAGTATACCTTTGCCACATAAAATTTGTTCAAAATAGGACAAAAATCATATAGGACTCTACAGAGATTGTGATGTAGCCGTATTCAAAAGCCCTAGTGGTCCTGAATCTGAAAGGAAAAAGAAATCGTTTCAAACAATATTTAAGGACTTAAAAATTATAATCGACTGAGAATTAGAGATTAATTACCTGGATTATATAAAACACGTTCGAAGAGATTTATTCAGCTAACACCATATAACTTGTGGAAGACACTTGTTTAGTTAAGAACGTTCGTGCGTGGAATGTCAATGAAAATGGGTGAATTCAAAAGTACTATTTCACTAAAAGTGCACTTTTATCAAGTACCCTTGAACTAAGAAAGTACCATTTTTATATAGAAATACATCCGTCAGGATCTGGTTATCTTACGATGTTATCTCAGCAACCCACTGAGAATCTTAATTAAATTGAACAACCATTCTATAATCGATTCCTAATTTTTTGTACGATTCCCACCACCACTAAATGTCTATGCCTCCGTATGGGCAAGAGTTTTTATTAGGGACGATTACTTTGCTTGGGTTATTTTCCTAACAAAAGATTTGAGAATTTTTATGATAATTTCCTGTTAAATAGAAGTTCATCCCAAAAATGTACAATCCAGTCTCATATCAAAAAAACAAAATGAAGCAGAATATTCTAAGTGGGGCCCAAGCATATATATAAAGACACTGCTTTGGTGTTAGTGCCCTACCAGAAATGCGACATCTAGTCCTTCATTTAATATCAGGGGATCACGTCTTGCCAAACTCCAGCATGGTTCGTACACTGCATACCTATAACGTGGATATCTAGGACCTCAAGCTTCCAAATCAATGCAGCAGACCACCCTCAAACAAGGCGCAAGGGTTTAAAACCTCGGATTTATCTTAACGTTGAAATGTCGTTTGAAAAGTTTTGACAGCTCATGGGAAACACCCTCAACATATCGGTTATTCCAAAGTAGCTGACTGGAACGAAATGACCTTCATTATGTTCGTCAAATCTGCCTAAAATACGTCTGAATGTGTTTGGTAACCTTGTCTTTCTTCAGAAAGAGAGTACTTAATTAAGTAACCCAAAAAAATGTTACATGTTTATTTGAAAGATTTAGACCATTGTTGTTAATAGTGGAACTATTATTCCACTACGTCGTTTTTATCAGTCACATAATTGAAAACAAGCTCTTTCTGTTGATCATCAGCATTTTAAAAAGAAGTAAATGGGTTAAAACGGACCTGTGTGATTCTGTCATGGAAAATACGTTAGAAACGTCATTGTTTATCTACTTCTACAACAACCAGCTATTACCTCTATTATTCTAACATTTAATTTTAAGGAAAACGAATCCATGAAAATCCACTATCGTTTAAGTTAATGAAAATGAGAAGCTTTTCAAAGACACACGAAAATTCAGAATATTTTGCATTGTGTATTGCAGTTAATGCTCCACGACAACAAGTATCTTTAGAGAGCAATTATTTAAAAAACAATTGCAATTCTTCGAATTCTCCTGGCACTTTTTCGGTAAATGTGTTATGTGTCTCGTCTTTATAACATCCCAAAACATCACTTACTCATTCTATCACACAGTTTTATTGGCTGTACTTTTAGCTGAACATTGACCTCAGAATGCAAGAAGAAATTGTTCAGTGCTTTGTCATGTGCGGACAAGCAATGGTCTTAAATAATGGCTTGAAATAAAACTAGGACAGTGGAAAACAAACGCCGTTTTATTTTTTGTGTTTATACACTTTATTGGTTCTATATCGTTTAATCCAGACTTTGGTACCAGATTCCTTGCACTGCTGTTGATCTTACAATTTACACTTTTGGTAAGTCAGGGATTCACAATGGCATATGTAATTGTGGAAAAATGTGCTGCTAAATTGACAACGTAAAGGGTTCTTGATCCGATGGGTAACACATCAAAAAAAAAGTTTATTCACCTTTCTATCTGGATTTGTCAAGCTAAAATTTACAGATTAGTTTGGAGAAGTAGCGCTGTTGCACGCTTGTGAGTGAAATTTTTTCAAAATATTTTCGCTTATATATTACGCTTAACGAGTTTAAACGTCATGCAAGTGCAGCGGGCGGGTGCGAATAGACAATTACCCTGAGTCATGTATTTGGATAATTAAAAGGGGTAAAATGAGCAAAATATTATATAGATTGCACAATAGGAGCAAGCACTAAAAGAAATAGATGTTTTATTATTGAAATTTTCACTTCCTCATCCAATAAACTGATCAACTTCAAGACAAAGTCCTCGAAGGAAGTAACCATTAAAGAATTCTTTCAGGGCTTATATCATGAAAAAGCAATTAATTTTATATGTATTGTAAAAAAGCTCTGGCTTAAACTTCAAGTTATATTATTAGATAAAAAACTTTTTGAGGCTAAACCAAATCCGTAAACATAACGTCAACTATTCCAATATACTCACGAGATTTTACTCTCTCCGTTCTACGTTTCTTCAACACGAACCTCCGGTTAAAAACAAGGTAAAACCGTACAATACCTTCCTTCTTCTTGCTTTATACACGCGTTCTTCCCCACTAAGAATTAAAACGAACAATAACACGTTTCTGTGACGGCGTCTTGTTGCCATATACAGAGCGATCAATTGTAAAAGCAAGGTCAAATTCGCAGTCTGCTAACCGTAAGGTGAGATTAGATAATTTTTCTTTCGCTTTCGCCAGAATTTCGCCCTCTGATTCCTTTTCTCTCTCAACTAAAGGAATCCCAGTAATCCTTAAACATGGACGACGTTAATATGATTCACCTCTTTTTCTGTGTAGCAGTGTAATATTGTTCAAAATTCTTTTCTGTGATTCCACTTCATGATAGCACTTATTCGTCCTCAATAGTTGCACTTCTAAGGAATCAATTCATTCTTTTTGCTCTTCTTGCTTATTAAGTAAAAAGGGGTTTTTTTGGCTTTATCTTTTTAGTTCGATTGGAATGTCCTTTAATAAATCTTGGATTTTCTCTTATTCGGCCATTACTTGGCCTCATTTTTGGTTTTGAAGGAAAACGGAATTAATAATTTAGAATTGAGAAATGCTCAACCAGGAATGAAAGTGCAACCTCTAACGCTCATCCTCCTGGTAAACTCCATCATGTTGTCGACAAGGCCTTTGTGGTCATTCTTCAGCAGCCGAAATATTCTTTTGTGGTCTTCTTATCACGACAATACAAAAAACATTTAGTGATAAATAACAATACTGCGGCAAAAAGTAACTAAAAACGTACATGAAAGTAAAGCACAGTAAATGTTCATTTGGATATCAAAATCCGCCAGTTATGTTCACTTGATACTCACATACGTCTGTTTTGAATAGATGACATTGTCTCTGCAATAACCAAAACAGTGTTTCTAACAACAACGGGGGCAGACAGAAGCACATCGGCGAAAGAACTGTTAATAAAAACTCGAGTTCTTTTTGTCAAATAAACCTGCGAAATATTTACGAAGGTGAAAGCATAGCGTTAAACGTGCTTGTTATGCATTCAATGAACAGCAAGGAAAACATAGAAAAGTAATTTTCGAGCAAGTGAAATCCAGAATAGCTTTCTAGCTTCAAAATATCGAGAAGCAAAAAACTTGAATTTGAGAAAGCTAACACTCCAGCAACATGCAAAAGGAAATAAAAGAGAGAAAGATGCTTTTGGAGGTAGTAGCATATCACCATAACGATTAAAATCACTTTGTACCAAATAAACTGAGTAATTGGAATAAAAAACAGTGAACGCAAACCGCTGTGCATGTATCAAAATGTCGGGTGCCATTTGACCCGACAAAATGACTTGGCTGTGCTTTTTCACACTGCAAAGGAGAAACAAAGAAAAAACGTTTTTGGCAAACAGGCAGCTTTCTGAGAGTATTTTCAATACATAAACCGTTACAAGGCAATTCCAAAAATATCTCATTACGTAATTTCCTGTGAATAAAATATGACCATACCCTGGATATATACCTCACCTCTCTAATGGGCATTTATAATGTACAAATTTAAATAAACCGTCTCTCCCCTCCAGATTAACAACTCAACGAGTCTAATATAAATACGCAAAAAGCCAAAAGACATTGTATGGTACTAGAATAAATCCATAAAAATAATTTATCATAAAAGTTATTGTCCATTATCAATGTGTATTGTATATTGCATCCAGTTTGTTGATCACATTGACATCGCTATTAAAATTCAATATAAAAGTTTTTTGACATAATCGTAAATGATGGTTCCAAATTTCTCATAACCTTTCCTCGTCAGGTGCAAGTAATCAAACATATCGTCTGCTTTGATTGTCTTATCGCTTCTCACAAATCCGGGATCCGCATTCAAAAACCGTGTATTAGGAATCGTTCTCGTTACTGCTTTGAGCTGCTCATTAATCTGGTAGTGTTTTTCCCGTAATCTATTTGGCTTTTCACCTCTTGGTAAAAGACCCTAACAGAGATAAAAGAAAACGGTAAATCTTGTGGTAAAAGAGGATTAAAGATGATAAATCTTAAAGTATCCTTTCCCTAAATGACCGAAAGAAATGCTTGACGATGATTTCTCTCGATCTTAGAACTGTGCAATTTTAACAGAAGAAGGAAATCAAACCTTCAAAGAGTGACTAGCTCTCCTTCTTGCTTCCATATCACAACAAAAAATGATTACTTAAGAGAAGTAAAACCGTGATTACCTATGAATTTCTTACAGCTGCTTGAACAAGGGAATATTATCCCAACAATTACCTCAGAGAAAGAACAAATGAACACAAATGTTTTTTTACTCGTTCAGATCACTTCAGACAAATGGTCTCAACAAATTGAATTGAATGTAATAATTCTGCGGGATCTTAAGTTTCCAATACTGGCCTACGACTGGTTGGTAGTGAGCAATCTTTAAGAAAAACCATCTCCATAATTAGCTTATTCTCCTCTGCATAATACTGTTCCTCTTCTCTTTGTCCAACTCTTTTGCCTAAAATGGGCTATCGTAGTCCCAAAGGCTTTCCAGTGCCACCATCACACTTTATCTACCTAAAACTGTAGTAAAAAAAGCTCAGCAGGTAATGCAATCTGCAAATAGGTGACCTGTAGCTTCAGTGGTAGAGGGTGTTTAAAACATGCAAGTATGTTACATAGAATTTACAAATACAAGTGGTAGCTAAAAAGTTTAACTCAGATATAAGGAACTATGCATTAAACAGCCATTTCACTTAGGTGGCGAAGGCTAAAATACCTTAATTCTCCAACACAAGTGTATGAAAGGAACCCAAAACAGTATTCCTTACCAAAACAACAATTTTTGATTCAGATTTTTGACTACTGATCGCCCAGCAAATACTTTCAATACCTTCCACAATTTCGTCTGCTGTGTTTTCGTGATTGTTTGTGCCAATGAGTAAAATTATAACCTAAGAAAAACCATTCAATAATGATAAAACAAAAATTAACAGTCTGTATTCAATAACTATCATTGTAAAACAGGAAAGAGACGTTACATTTGCCTTACCAAGAAAACTCTTTCTATAAATCGTCGTTATTTTGTTGTCAAAAGTTGTTAAACATGTAAAATTTGCATTTTTATTACCCAGATGAAATATTTAGCAAAGGCAGTGCATTATCAAGTTATATCCATATTGTAAATAGCTGCATGACCTTCAACTTAAAAAGTGATACTAGAATCACTAAACACGGCGTACTATTCCATCAAAACTTACAAAAGAAGCAATAAAGGTATGATGGCGGTGGCAATCAACAAATGAACTTTGCTTTACTATCGAATTAAATCACCATATGTAAATACTATATATAGCCAAGACCATTGGCAATTGCCGATACTACGATGCTGACTGTACTATTTCACTGTACAAAACTTAAGTGAGATGCCACAGTTTTGGAAATTAGTACCACTATCCATTTCCATAGTCACAGCTACCTTATTGCTTAGGGTCAAAGCTGTGTTAATCAATTTTCCTCGTTAGTACCAGGTCAGTCTGTTGCATCCATTGTGACTCATTTCTCTCATTGCATTCACCTTTATGCAGTTGTTGCTCCTCACTGTAGCAAGTGTTTCTATGAATTTAGTTTTTTTCATCAGACAGCTAGCTTGTGGAACTCTTTGGTTTATAAGTGTTATCATCCATCATAGGATTTGAATGCTTTTAAGTCTCAAGTCAACTCTTATCTCTTGCCTTAACCTTTTTCTTCTTTTCTTTTCACAGTTCTATACACTCAGTGGTTCTATGCTATGCCTTGTATGGTTTTTCAGCATTAAAAAAAAAAAGGTTTTAATCAACAGTTATTGCATGGGAATAACAATTCTTAAAAAAAGATTTAAC
The DNA here is from genome assembly GCA_003991215.1 of Morbakka virulenta. NCBI lineage: Eukaryota > Metazoa > Cnidaria > Cubozoa > Carybdeida > Carukiidae > Morbakka > Morbakka virulenta. The sequence continues at coordinate 1,184,556 of RDPX01000069.1, read as the reverse complement.
ATTTTTTAAATGCATAAAGTGTAAGAATTAAAAAAACAGTTTGGCAAGACGATTAATTCAAGTAGAAGTATGGTTTACAAAAGTAATTTAGGTAAGAACACAACTATGTTGCTCTAATAACAGATCAGATAACCATGAAAACATCAGCGGTTGTTTTTACTCCTCATTTTTAAAAACTCCCATTGACTTTTTCTTCTTAAGTTATTCATGTCATGTCTAGTTTATCATTACCAAGCAGAACATTACGTAGCAGAGGATTTATACACCTGTAAACATAAGTTGAAAGCATTGTACATGTGTCATAAGCCATTGTCATCAAACAGTCCTGGCTAATCAATAACCAATTGGGTAATCAGAAAGGAAAGTCAAAAATAGATTACTCAGATCCAAAACATACACGTTGTAGCAGCAAGTATGGAATCAAAAAATGCAAACATACCTTTGGAGACAAATGTCCCAGTTCCCCGTTTGTTACTCGCCACAAAACATTCTGAGTGCAATCACCACTTATACCTAGATTTAAGGCCTTCAAAGGTTTAAACAAGCGATCCCATGTCTATGATAATGAAAAAAACAATTAACATTTGATTAGACAAAAACAATTGCAGAGCAGCAGCATATAGCATTGAAATAAAGAAAGCAATTGTTAAAAATATGCATCCATTTAAATAAATTTAGCATTTGAAAATGGTATTTAGTTGTTTTCGGCAGCAGAAAAGGTATCTTCTCTCATCTATAAAACACAGCTGCTAGTTCTATTAAGTGCAGCATTTTAGCCAAAATACCTGCCAATGAAAGTGTATGTAAACTAAAATAACATTCCAGCCTTTCTTCCTAACTTAAATATTATGTGCATTTGTTTTATTGTGCATGAGTATCCTTTATTGGAGAAGACAAGAGACCTCAGGCAACAGATGGTGGAAGTAATATAAAAAATGACGGTGATTAACATGCATATTCAGTAAGCAGTCTCAAAACAAAGCTCTGTTTGCTCTAGGACAAGAGCAAACAGAGCAGCCTTCAAGCTTAGGTTATGGTAAACAATCTTGGGCCTAGATTTTGCAGTTGGTTTAAACTTGTGTCACCACAACAGTAAAATGGATTAAGACTGGAAAATCCAGAAACAAGAAACCACAAAGTTTATGATGAAAATCAACACTTGTCAGAGTATAAAGTTGGGCAATAATAGTTCTCCTGTAACAGGTTTAGGTCTGGTCTGGTCCAGGTCTGAGCTAGTTCTGGTCTGGGCCTTGTTTAGACTAGTCTGGATCTAGTAATTCACAGAATCATAATGGCAGGCTAGCTTTGATGCTGTCAATGCATAATATATGCAAATACAACTACTGTTACTATAATGGCCAAGAGCATTTGAAAATTCAAAAAAATATCTTTCTTCTTTTTCCACACATGGACACCAAAGTGCTAAGCATCCTTGCTGTCAGTGCCAAATGTTCCATGTTCCAACTTCAGTCCACACATTTTGTCACAACATAAATCTCTCTATTCACTCAGCAGTAAATAAGGTAACCAACCAAAGCTGGGGAGTAAGACCACCCACCTGATATGTAATGGCAATCCATATAATGAGGCACATAGTCCTCTTAGCCTCATGTAAGGACTATGCACTGAACTACAACGCAGCTTTTCCATCAGGATACAAAAAAAGCTTTCATTAAAAAAATAAGTACAAGGAAAAGATAGATTATTTTTGGTGGGATTCAAATTGATGTCAACAGAAGGACTCAGCTGAGGGTAAGTTGAGTATGAAAATTTATCTCCCTAACCACATTATCATTATGGTTGAGTGCTGTACTACCAATCTAACTACTGTGTTGACATAAGTTTTCACCTCAGTGTAATTTCTTAACTTGGTAAACCGAATTTAAATGAAATTACACACCAATAGTTGAACTGAACCTAACCTGAAGAATTTATCTGCAAGTTTTAATCAACTTAGAACTAATTTTTGCATGCTTACAGACGTCCATAGGTGTCAACATCTAAAGTGATTGAGTTATTATCACTGGCCAGCAAACTCCAATAACAATCATCCCAAGGCAGAGAAATGGAGGTCTGCAATATATTTATCTTATCCTTTTATTTCTCTGGAGGCTACCTTTCTTGAGTTAAACTTCATGGTACAAATGGATCATTACAAGTGACCTCATCCTAAGGTTTTTGATGTTTTCATTTGTACAGGTATAGTTCCAAGATTTTGTGGCAATAGGCTTGATATTGAGATTAAGATTTGCAAATGGTGATGGTGGACAAATTGATAGTGTAGACAGTGCACAGATGGACAAAGTTGGTTGTGATCTTCCAACTCTTAACTTTATGTGTAGTTGTCTAAACCTGATAGTACTTCACTGCATGGTTTCTTTATTATGGAAAGCTTAACATTCTCATAGATATAATTGTCTACTATCTTTAAATTCACAATAATATGGCCAACCATTTTTGCTTGTAATAAGGAATCAGCCATGGTTACAAAATATGTTACTGGTGGAACTGACAACTGTAATGTAGAAGAAAGGTTTTTTTTGCTAATAAAACTGTTTGTATTACATAATAAACATCCAAGTTTCTTTGTGCACATTCTGAAGATCTTGCCTGTCTGCAGGCTATTTCCAAATCTAATGTCATGTTTTCTAGAAGTCCCTGTTATATATGATTAGACTATAATCCATTAATAAAAGCTTATCTCTAATTTCCTTTTGATAGTTTTCAACTGAAACTATTTTAAAATTGCAGTCTTTAGTAAGGTGTTTTAATGCAGACAGAAATACACCAGGGTGTTTATGTGTTTGCAAAGCAATTGGAACTTAGACTGACCTATTATTCTACAAGAAATAATTTTTTCAGTAAAGTGAAAATATGTGTGCATTAAACTGGATTTAAATCTGCACCTATCATTTTCATAGCCACATCCTCTACAAACTTTCCACCACTAAGTTCTCAACCACATCATTTGTCAAACCAAAAGTTGTTTCTTTACCAATCAAACATTGGATAAATTTGATTGTCAGGCTTCAAAATGTCAGAGAAATTAAGTTGTCAATATAGTGACAATTACACATGTAAACCAATTTTGCTGTGAGCTGTGGCTTTCTTTCCTGGGCAGTTTGCAATTGCATAATTTTGATATTAGCTAAGATATCTTAAAAAGCAATTTTATTTTGACAACTACATATTAGTCTCTGCTTCTAAAAGTGATTGGTTTTACTACTTTCTAAATATTCCTCCTTACAACATTTAATTGAAACAAAGCAATAAACATCAACGACATGCAATTTGGTTTTATGCCTGGATGAGGAACTATTGATGCCATTCTTATCCTTAGACAAATCCAAGAGAAGTACCTTGGGAAGAACAAGAAACTGTACTTTGCCTTTGTGGATTTGGAAAAAGCCTTTGACAGAGTGCCAAGAGAAGTTGTTTGGTGGGCTTTACGGAAACTAGGAGTAAGTGAATGGCTGATTAAGGTTGTTCAGGCAATGTACAGAAATGCTAAAAGTTGGGTAAGGGTCAACAGTTCCTATAATGAGAGTTTTAGTGTGGAAGTTGGAGTTCATCAGGGATCTGTACTAAGTCCACTGCTTTTTATTTGTGTTTTGGAAGCACTGTCAAGAGAGTTTCGAAAGGGTTGCCCAGAGGAATTGCTATATGCAGATGACCTGGTTCTCTCCAGTGAGACATTGGATGGTCTACTTGCTAAGTTAGAGACTTGGAAGAAGGGTTTGGAAGGTAAAGGTTTGAGAGTGAACATGGGCAAGACAAAAGTGATGGTCAGTGGTTGCAATTTAGGAAAGCCATTGGAGAAAGGAAAGTTTCCCTGTTCAGTCTGTGGGAAGGTAGTTGGGAGCAACTCAATCTATTGTGGTACTTGCAAGCACTGGGTACATAAACGGTGCAGTGGAATAAAGGGCAAACCGACAGAAAGTAAACATTTTAGCTGCAAGAGGTGCATAGAAGGAGAGGCAACCTGTGACTTAGATCTATGGAAAGTGCATTTGGAGGGTGAGGAAATTGAAGTTGTCCAAAAGTTTTGCTACCTTGGAGCTGAGGGAGGAGCTGGTGCAAGTGTTACAGCAAGGGTAAACAGTGGATGGAGTAAGTTCAGGGAGCTAATGCCATTGTTAACCAGAAGAACTCTGCCATTGCCTACCAAAGGTAGAGTGTACCAGGCATGTGTACGTAGCACAATGATGTATGCCAGTGAAACTTGGCCAGTGAAAGCTAAAGATGTCAACCACATGGAGCGAAATGACATGATAATGATAAGATGGATGTGCAACTTAAGTCTAAAGGACAGGCTCAGTTCTAATGAACTCAGAAGGAGATTGAATCTGGACAGTATTGGCAGCTGTATGCAGAATAGGAGGCTTTGTTGGTTTGGTAATGTGAAAAGAATGGACAAGAATGGTTGGGCAAGTAGATGCAGAACAATCAAGGTGACAGGAACCACTGGCAGAGGAAGACTGAAGAAAACATGGGAGGAAGTGATAAGGATGGATCTCAAACAAAAAGGAGTCAGCAGAGACCTGGTGAAGGATGGGATAACTTGGAAGTCAATTTCAAGAAAGCATCCAACACATGCTAGGATGTAAAATGGACATTAAACCGAATATGATGATGATGATGATGATGATGATGATGATGATGATGATGATGATGATGATGATGATGATGATGATGATGATGAGACCCACCAGCTTGTTGTCAACATCATGTAGCTAAAAAGTGCTATGCAAAGATTTCATTTTTGTTGGGCGCCGTACAGAGATTCCAATATTTCAATAGCCAAATCATAATTAGTGCAGTTAGCTATATGCTCAAAAACCTTTGGAGATACATAATTGATAAGGACATCTAATCTGTTAAGTTCGTGTTCAGCTATCTATGGAAGAAAGTTCATTAAAGTCTTCCTCTAATGCAGCTATGCTTTGTCAGCCTCTAGTATTTGGGAAACACTGAAGCATCCTGGGGAAAAAAACTTATCCATACTGAAGACCTTGGTGTTTATTTTCTAAGTTGATTGAACTGAACTGAATTAAAACTAAAATTACTCATCAGTAACTGAACCAAACTTAACCTGAAGAAGTTTTCTTTCAATTTTAATCAACTTAAAACTAACATTTGTGTGCTAACAGCTGTCTGTAAGTGACAACATTTAAAGAAGTCGAGTCACTACTGCTGACCAGTAAACTTCAATAACAAAATTTGCTTTCATAACACTTGGCTTGGGGACACACACACACACACACACACACACACAGACACACACA